>JAUMHB010050885.1:0-13705 GCA_032359685.1 Pittosporum tobira
CTAAAAATATTAACAATAATAATTGTTGAATAATATTGATGGGAAAAAAAGGATACTAAAAGATAAAAGAGTTATGAATTGCGTCCATATCTTCTTATTCCAAATTATAAATTCAAATTTAAGGTAAATTTATTTTATTTTAATATATAACAAAGTCAATATGTCAAGTTTTAAAATTATTTTATTTTTATTAATATCAAAATTAATATAACAAATATTTACAATAATAACTATTGAAAAATGTCGAGAGAGGAAAAAAAGACACTAAAAAATAAAAAATTATGAATTGCATTCACACCCTCTTATTTTAAATTATAATTTTGAATTTAAAGTGAATTTATTTTATTTCAATTGATATCATAGTAAATGTTGTAAACTACATAAAAAATAGTATTACGTCCAAATTTTGAAAATTTTACAATCTTGTATTGTAATTTAAATTTTAAAATTTTAATGAAATTTCTAAAAAGAAAAAAATGAGACCGACACATGGCGGCCAAAAAGGTCGTGTCCTAAACATATATATCATCAAAATGAATACAACAAATACTACCTCCATCCTAAAAACGAAAACTAAAGACATATTTTATCCCTTAAAATGAAAAATTAAATACATAAATCAATGAGATTATTTAGTGTATATTTAAAGAAGAATTGTAAGAGAATAAACAAATTTGATGTGGTGGATAATGATTCTTTCACCTCAAAAGTAGTATGTCTTAATTTACATACTTTAGGTGTTTTGATCTTTCTTTTTTGGAGGGAAAAAGTATTAACAATAATAATTGTTGCAAAATATTGGGAAAAAAAGATATACTAAAAGATAAAAAAGTTATGAATTGTTTCCACACCCTCTTATTTTGAATTATAAATTTAAATTTAAAATAAATTTATTTTATTTTAATTGATATTAAACTCAATATTGTAAACTACATATAAAATATTATTACATTCAAATTTCGAAAATTTTACAAGATTATATTATAATTTAAGTTTTAAAATTTCCTTTTTTTTATTAAAAAAGGAGACACATGGTGGGCAAAGAGGGCCCATCCAAAACATCTTAAACACGCATTTACACAAAAAATAATTCTGATACCATCAAGATTTGAACCCCTAACCTCACAAATAAAAACCAGAAGTTGTAATCATTGGGCCTCTGCCCAGTTGTTAGGAAGGGATAATATTGGAAAAGTTTTAGACTAGAGTTTTTATTTGGTATAACTGCAGCTCTGCAAGTCACAAAGAAAATATTTTCGGGATTTATGACTTTTTGTTTTTCAAAAACGTGCTTACATTTGCACAGTTATTAGTTACATATGCATAGACTCAGGAAATGATGTTGGCCGACAATTTTCTCATTGTTATACCAAAATATTAGAAAGTTCCGAATACAATTTTTGAAGATATATTTTCTTTAAGAGAAAGAAGTTTGTTTAATTTGGGAGTATAATGCAACCTGGTATAAGAATTTGGAGCCTCTTGGTTTAATAAGTACTCCATCTGTCTCAATATTTGTTGGGACCAACTCGACCGTTAATTAAGTTTAAACTTCGCTTTCAATTAGACACATGTCGACAAGAGCAAATTTAACTAAAACACGGGTAATACGAGGAGTTTATTTTATCGTTCCCCTCTCCGATGCTTAAGTCAGCGAAAATTAAGGTAATAATCTGTGTACTAAGTTTGAGAGAATGAGGTTTACCGTATGTTTGAGTATGTATTTTGGCAAAGTTTGGACTCTGTTTTTTTGTGTTGAGAGTGGATCTCCTCATTTGTGCAAATGAGGCGGTATTTGTAAAACTGGCCTTAATCCGTAGCCCGATAAAATAAGCATAGTGTACATTACTTGAGTTGACAGGGTAGTCGGGGTCAGACGGCTGATTGGACGCTGCCTTGGAACTTGTTTATGGCATTTGGGCCGCTGGACCCGAACCAGGCTGAGTCAGGCCCAATTGATGGGATGGATTGAGCTCGTTAGTTGGAGAGGCCTAAGCCCAAGGCGCAAAATTTGAAAGTTCTCGGCGACGTTGGTCCGGGCGGATAGAGACGGGTGCCAGCTGTTTCCAGGGGCCGAGAGCCATACTCAGTCCTTTTTTGAGCGAGACGAATTGCCGAGTTTCGGGAGTGGCCAATCGTACGAGTTGCCACGTGAGATGCCACGTTTGCCCTGATTAGGGGTAAGGTGAAAACCCTAACCCTAATATGGGACGATCTCTATCAATATTATTGTAATATTTGACTTTTCATATATATTTAAAAAATGTATTTAATTATTAAATAATTGTCTAAATTGCACTCTCACAAAAATTATAATTTTAACTAGTAGAGTAATAATTGAAGTAGTGTGCCATAATATTAGGGTAGTGATTAAATGGGTGGATCGTATTTGATAAAGTAAAGATAAATTAAACAATTTAATTTATCAAATTCTTAAAAAATAAAAACATTGCAATAATTTTAAATGGCTAAAAGAAAAAAAGAGTGCAATTAATATGAGACGTAGGGGGTAACCATTTTCAAAAACCTACTTGGAATATATGTGTTGTATATTCACCATATCTAAAGCAGAAATTCAAATATTCTATTCTATATTTTATTCTATCATCTGTTTCATTATAATATAATAATTATTTATATTTATTTATTTTATTTTATATTTAATAACTTAAATGACTATTGAATTAATATAAAACAACGGATAGAACAGATAATGGGACATAAGATCTGAATTTGCAAAGCAGCTATCTATTTACTAGCATCTCAATCATGATCGAACTGCTCAAATTCTTCCAGCTGACTTTCATTGTTTTGTACTTCCAAAATTGTCTTCTAATAGTGTATTTCTGAAATGTTAAAGTATAAAATTAAAATAATTTTATTTTGATTAATATTATAATTAATTTTGTAAACTACTATGTACAGACTTTAGAATTTAAAATTCTCAGTATATTTATATTATAATTTGTTAAATTTATATTATAATTTGAATTTAAGAATTTCGTAAACTAAATTTGAGAAAATTTAAAATAATATATAATTTGAGAATAGAGAAAAATTTAAATAATTTTTAATTTTGAAACGGAGAGAGATATTATTCAAATCTGGTCACTCTTGTTCTTGTTAAAGCAAATGTGAACCCTATCGCCAAGTCAATGGAAAAATGGCTGATTATCTTGTTTTCAGTTTGAGTTTGTGGTAGATAGAGACCTAAATGGCTCCAAGTATGTGAATGCATATCTCGATTATTCAAGGAGAAAACTCGAGCACTGATCCCATGAGCGATAAAAGTTAGAACAAAGAAATTTCTTGATAGTCTGATTGATTTTTCTCTTTTATGTTAAAAGACAACAGACTAAGCAGTTAAATATAAATAAAATAAAATAAAATAAAATCATAAGGGTCCATTTGATGGTGACCATGATCACCAATCTTATAAGCTGACTTATTATAAATAATTAAATAAATAAACAACATTCAGCGTATAAGATTCTTGTAAAATAACAGACGTAAGGAGGGCCAGATGTTACGGTTTTATTTTTATTCATGGATAGTCATAAATTGTTTTTGTGATTAATTAAATTGTAAAAATATTTAACATTTGATCACTTGATCATTTATGCCTAGCACCAAGAGACTTGTTTAGTATTAATTATTTAAAATAATTATAATTTATTTTTAAAATAATTATTTTTATTAAATTTAAAAAAATTATAAATTAAATATAATAATATTATTAATTTATTTTTAAATTTTAATTATTTAATATTTTTAAAATTATAATATATTTTAATTAATAAAAAATTATAAATTATTTAAAAATAAATTGTGACAAACAATTATCTCAATTATTATCTTAAAAGTAGTGAGGTATATTTTAGATTCCCTGGTAAAAGGAGTTTATTAAATATCTGGAACTGCCATTTGTCAAGTTTTGGCTTCATGTGATAATACATTTAATTTCTGACGGTATAAACACCGAATTAAGAATGGATAGCTGACTGCAGAAAGTTCGACTTACGTGTGAATATTCTTTAGTGCTAACTATTATTTGTACACGCGTGTTTGTTTTTTGTTTGTGACATATGGCTTTTTTTGGTTTTAATTATTGAAATTAATTATAATTTATTTTTAAAAATTTATTTTGTATTAATTTATAATTTTTGATAGATTAAGTATAATAATATTATTAATTTATTTTAAAAAATTAATCAATAAATATTTTTTTAATTAATAAATAATTTATAATTTATTATAAAATAAGTTATGTCAAATAAGTCCATAGTGGAATAGCATTACTCAGAAGCGGTCATTTGCTAATCGTGCAGGTTTGATTTAGTGTGTGGTTCTAAGTAACTTATTAAGCGTTTATAAATTATTAAATGTAAGCATAACACAAGAATAATGTTTGAAAAATTAAATATAAGTTTAATTTTTTTTTTAATTTAGAGTTTAAATTTAATTTTAATAAAAAATTAAAATTAAATATAAAATACAAATTAAATTTGATAAATTCTATCGAACAAACTCCAAATTGATTTGTTGTCTGTATTTTTTTGGTCATTATGAGGTAAGGAAGTTATTATAATTGCATAGAAAGTTGATATGTTATATTATTATTATGCACCTAAAGTAATGGTGAAAGATGAATACTTTGATAATCATATAATTGAATAGTAAAAAATTACTCCGTATAAACTTTGACTAATATCGGTTTGTTTGAAAAAGTTTATTTAATAAATTGTTTATAGTTTATTTGTTGATTAGTTTTTTTTTTGTGCAAAAAAAAAATATTTATTGACTAGTTTTTAAAACTAAATCAATGACATTATTAAATTTAACTTATAATTTTTTTTAAATTGATTTAAAAATAATGGACTTTTAAAAATAAGCTATAATCATTTTGACCAAAGAAACTAATATTAGGAAACGTTTAATCAAGTAAAGGTAATTAATAATATATATCCAAGACATTCCTAGTCTTTGCCAAAAAGTATTTACCCTATTTGGTTTAACTGATTATAACTTATTTTCAAAAGTCAGCTTGTTTAAAATTAATTTTAAAAAATAATTTAAATTTTTTTACAGGTTAAATATAATAATACTATAGATTTATTTTTAAAAAGTAGTAAATAAATATATTTTTTAGCTCAAAAAAAATTATAATAAACAAATAGGCTATAAACTATTTTGAAATAAATTGTACCAATTATAAGATTATAATAATAGTATTAAGCCTTGCTAACGTACGGACTTTGGACTCAGCCCACCACAACACCATTTCTTCTTCATAATTCAAATCTCTCGTTCTATTATCTATTACGTTATAATTTAATAATTATTTATATATTTTTTAATATTTAATAAATTATTTAAATAATATACGATTAATTATTGAATTGAAGTGTTATAGAAAATAAAATAAATAATAGAATAGAGCATCTTATTTTCCGGTTTCATCACCCCGGGCTGTGCAAGTGTGTGTGTACGTTTAGGGTTTATATTAATATATCCCTCCCCAACTGCCGACCTTTCTTACTACTCCAATCTTGTTATTGTCCCTTTCCTCCACGCACGTTATGGGTCTAAAATTTGAAGTTGGTGGTTTGACTATTTTTTATTCATTTGTTATTATAACCTATAGAGAACTTTATGTTATTTCTTCATAACCCACCAACTTTCTTCATGGTGCCCGCCATTGTTAGCACTACACCAAACTCTTCTTGTCTGAGAAAGTTAAAAAAACCTCATTTTGTCAAGGGCTAAGCTTTGTTTCATAAATGTGGTAGTTGACTCAATTATGGAAGGCTTATAACCAACCATTTGTTTCTTCGAACTTGTAATTTAGGATGACTACATTCTCAAAAGTTAATATGATTAGTAATAATGATAGGAGGAGCTAGAACTATTTTATTCAATTTTTATTTTCTCTATCTATAAATTTTATTTTATTTTATTTTTTTTTGGGTGCAATCTCTATCTGTAACCTTGTTAATTTGATCAATGGAAGTAGATAAATCCCAAGAGTGGGACCCTAATTTACACAAAATTTAGTTTTCGTAACTTTGGATCTTGGCCTGCAGTGTATAAACAAATTATAAACAAGCCCCTATATACTGTCTTGGCATCTAATTATATTAGTCATAGCACTACTTAACTACATGATTGGAGTTGTACCGCCAATTCCTCTGTAGTGATAGTTTAAATGCTAAGTGGTTTGTCTCGTTATATTATATACTATGTTATAGGTGATCTAAGTGGTTATACATTATAGTTTGATTATTCTTTAATTGCTTTTAATTATTAATAACAAGTCTGAAAGCAGATGAAGACACGACACATAGATAAACCTTGAAACAAGGAAGCCCCCAAGTTCCAAACTTATTTAGAAGTCAAGACTACCCTCTTTGAGACGTTCCTTCTTTTTAAGTCGTATCTCGCATCCCACTCTCTCTCTCTTAAATGCACTAGCCCAATAAACTTCTCGATCTCGATCTCTGTTCCCCAACAAATTCGAAAAAATGTTGGGGAAGAAATTTTGCAAGAAACTAGCGAAGAAGGTTAAGGTTATAAAGAAGATTGATTGTGAACCATCACAATTTCATAGTTTGCTTAAAGATGGGGAACAAGATTCCTCTTCCCACGGGGATACACCTAGGGGATTTTTTGCAGTGTACGTCGGAGAGGAAAGGCAGAGGTTCGTGGTCCCCACCTTCTACCTCACGCATCCTCTCTTCAAGATGTTGCTAGAGAAGGCTTATAATGAGTTTGGATTCAGCCAAATGAATGGATTGGTGGTTCCATGCAGTGTCGGGGCATTTCAAGAGGTGACAAGTGCCGTGGTATGCTGCAACGGCAAGTTTGATTTTGGCAATTTGGTTGAAGAGTTCCTTTAGAAGTAGGTAGTTTTACTTAATTGATTAGGTAAATATATGTATCTATAATCTCTTTTAAGTATGAGATTATGAATCCATGAAGTAGACTCAGTGAGTGTAGAGTACATGAATATTTGTTTTTCACAAATAGATAGGTGCAATTTTTTTATTAATTCTTCTTATACTTATTATTTTTCTTGTTAATTGGATTCGAATTGAACCAACATAGTTGAAATGAAGGTTAAAGTGGGAAATGAGCTCAATTTTGGCATTTTCTATGGATCATTTGCTTAGATTTGTAATTGATAATGTCTCATTATTCTCTTGGAGATAAATAATATCTTAAGATGTTAAATAAGTTAAATTGAGTTTGTTGAATTCAAAAATAAATGATTTTTTTCTCGAATTTAAATTCGGCTTGATTAAATAACAAGTAAATTTATTTTTTCCAAATTTTTAACAAATTAAATTTAAATTTTTTTACAAATAATTTAAAATATTTAGCACGGCGAGCATTAAACGACTCCTACAACCAGTTAAGCTATAAGAGGAAGAAGAAGGTTGCTCCGTTGTTTGATTGACATTGATTGGATGCAAGTTATTGTGTCTGAAAACGATAATTAATTTATCTACTTGGCGCACGGTAAATTGTCTGCCGTGAAATGTGAATGATAGATATGTACAAAAACACCGATTTATTGGGTTTTAGTTCAAATTTATCAAAATCGATTTTTATTTGAAAAAAATTAGGCCGGTCTTTTTAGTTAATCAGGTCGGGACGGGTCAGATTATGTACCAAAAAGTGGGACCCGTTGATGACTACCGGTCTAGGCCGGTCCTAGATTGGTCTTCAACCGGACTTTTTCTATTTTTTAATTTTTTTCACTTTATAAAATTATTTAAATTTATTGTTATATATATAAGTTTCAGAATACTTTTATTAAGTTAGTAATTCATGGTTCTACTTTTATTAAGTTAGTTAAAATAGTTATTTTATATAATTAGTTATATAATTATGTTATATATGTAGTTATATAGTTATTTTATATAGTTAACTATTTTACATAATTATTTATTTTAGGTAGTTAGTAATTTATATAGTTATAAACTTATTTTTTTATAAAACTTAGTAATTTTTAAAAAATATATTGAAAACAAAAGAATAATTTTTTATAATACTTGGTAATTTATGCAAGTTTTTCATAGGGCTTTTAGGATTGGCCTGGGCTCAGGCTTGGCCTAAGCAATGCCGGTCTTTAATCAGGACAACTCCAAAAATTTGCCCGGACCATGTCGGTCTTTAGGTCGGTCTTTCTCCTAATATGATGGTATGTTAAGTTTTTTTTGTCTTTTGAAAGTTTGGCCCAGTTCTAACCGATCTGAATTTTGACAAAGTCAATTCCGATCCAAGTATCGATCCTCAAATTTTTTGTATATCTCTAGTCAAGAAAATCTGTATTTTATGAAAATAGAAACTCTAAAAGCCTCTTTTTTGTTGTGTTTTTTAATTCCCATTTGGCCCGGCCCGCTTGGCCGGAGTGCGGGGTGTTTCTTACGTTGATGCCCTTATTTTCTCACCGTACACTTTTCTATTTTTTATATGTCAATGGTTTCTGAGTCTTAATCGGTGCAAGGCGCCTGGGTATTGCCTTTCACAATGGTACAAGTGTTCTCTAATATCAGCCAGGAAAAGGAGAACGAAAAACTGTGTTTTCTAGTATTAAATATTGCTTTCTCTCTCTCCCAAAAAAATTATATTACATCTATATTTCAAAATATAAAATCAAAATAATTTTTTATTTTATTTTAAAATATAAGAGCATAATTAATTTTAGATCACACTTTTACTCATAATTCAATTATTTTTTCACAACTTTTCGCCTACATTCTCTCTCCCAAAAATCTTTTTAGAAACACTCGAATCTTATCAAATTATCTAATATTTTGATGTAATTATTAAAACTTATTTTGCTCTTATAATTATAAGTTTTCTAGAATTTTTTTTTTGTTATAACTTGTCAAAAAAAATATGATAAATTATAAATAATGACTTATATCAATTTTGAACTTATATAAATTAATATTTTTTTAATATTTAACTTTCTATCAAAATATTTTTATATTTTGAAACAGATAGAGTATTATTTTTTCTGTTAAACAAAAACAATCGCAGTTGCATTGACGATATTATAAATTGATAAATGTAAAATTATAAATCTGTAAATGAGACTTTTTGTGAGAATACATTTTAGGTGAACAAACATGAGTTGCTACATTTTGAGAAACACATTAAGATCTGAATAATTTGATCAACAACGTGCCAACCAACAAATCATAACATCATCCATCCTGTCTGTTATACAAGCATTACTCGAATTCGAATTGGGTGGGGTTGCATTGGGTCCGAGCCCTTGTAGGAAAATGGAAAATGCTAGCCATCACAAGTTTACAATGGAAAACTAGTTTCCATTCTCCATATAGTTACAACCATCAACAAGTATTCTCTTCATTTCATCAATCAAATCCTGCATCTGTTCCCTTGAATGCAGTGGCGACGGATAAACACAAGCACAATCCAGTCCCCCATCCTGTATCGTGTCAAATATAGCGATTGAGGGGCCCACACCATGAATTGAAGCGCAACCTATGAAATCCTCCAACCCAATATCTCCATGTAAATCATTAGAATATTCGATCACCGAGTCCTCAAACACTGAAATGAGTGAAGTTCTAAGCGCTCCAAATGGAGTCAAACTGGGGTTATCAATGGCCTTGCACATCAGAAAGTTGAGGTCAGCAACGTCCGAGAAATGCTTGTTGTTATTCTTAGCATTAGCAAAGGCCAGGTAGGTTCTGTTTGCCAGCTCCCATAGATTTTCACCTCCCTTTATGTCGTGAGAGTTTATGACGGCAGAATGGTAGAAACCTGCATATCACTTACAATCCATTTCGCTCAGTAACTTTGTTCCACAAAAAGAGCTCCACTTGACAAATTTGTTTGTTCCAAAACATCTTATTTTGTTGATGCTACCATAAAATGACATGATCGTGCTTATGTTTATCATCATAATTTTATTAGTTTGTCACTACTCACTACCAATAAACTGACTTCTTACTGGTAAGCATGTAAGAAAAATACGAGTATATAAGAATTTTCAAGTAGGAATCTTTATGGAAAGGAGGTAGTATCCATATGCATCAATACAACTATGATCAGTGTACGTGGATGTGATCACAATGATAGGCAAACTATAAACTTACCAATATTATGGGAACTAAGAACTGGATCAAGAAAGGCACGGCAGTCGGTGAGTGTTGCAACCGAATACTTCTCCCATCGTCCTTCAGGAAGGTCTTTAGAAGCACGAGCAGCAATTAAACCAGCAGCCCCCAAGAGCCCGCACAGTTTGATCCCTCGTGATTTGCACCCCTGAAATAATTGCAATTCCTCATAAGTAGTGCAACTTTAACTCTTTTAAGTGCCAATTCATGTGCTGCTATATGCAACCTATACTGGCGGGTTCTTGGCTACGCTTTGTAGACACTTGATGAGTTTGTTATGTTCATAGGAATATATTTTCTACTACTTTCTTTCATTCATTTGTTGAAGGAAACAACTTACAAATTTGAGAGGGGTAAAAAGATATTTAGTGATCCATCAAGGGAAATATAACAGCCTTTTGTGTCTCCTACTTGTAGAATTATAGATGCCACTTTTCTACAAATGGTTGTTGTTGTTCGTAACAGATGTTATGTGTTGACATTGTAGGTAATTTTGTTTATTTTTTAAATTGTTTTGTCTATATGCTACTGTAATTTAGTGTCAAATATCCAACTAGAAAACTTTTCAAGTTTGTTGTCTCAAATAGCTACCAGACTCATATTTTGAAAATTGAGTTGTAAAAGAACAAGAAAGCTTGTTTAGGGTCGATGAAAACTAATGGTAAATAACAGGAACTGTGTGTATCATCCTATCGTATTGAAATCTCATCTCAGTTATGGCCAAGGGTGGGTGGAGAGGCACATGGTGGACAAGGGTGTCAATAGATCCATTTGACTTCTGGCAGAAGAAAATGTATTGGTGATAATTGGAAAATTAGCAGTATCTACCTTGTATCTGAAAGAAATTATGACTTTGACATTACTCCTCTTGTCCTTTAACTTGATAACTTGTAGTAACAGTATGCAAGTATTTAGAGGAATGCATAACAATTACTAGTAACAGTAGTAATAGGACCCTCCTTAACTTCTACCGATTCAATAATTAGTCATTTGATGGTGATTGTGTACATGGGCCTCTTTTTTCTTTTCTTTCTTTTGGAATTTACTTGCTATAAATGGCATTCTCTTCTTAGAGGATAAGTTGGACGCTTTAGCCCAAATCTGAATAGACTAAATATCTGAAATTGAAAGCAACTTTGCTCGAAAGTTTTAATACATCACCTTATCTCATCCACTTGACCAAAAAAAAAAAAAAAGAAATAAAACTTATCTCATCCCATCTAATATGATGCGTGTAACAACATATGAATGCTAGATGTTTGTAGATTAATTCTATGCCACAAATACCCGTTAGGCTCAATCAATACACTAGAGAAGCGTATGATAGCTAATGACACATTACTGAGGCAAGTACTTCGGTAGATCTGTTTTGGGCACAACTTATTTTTAAAATATTTAAAATTTATTTATTAATTTAAATAATTTATTATAAGTTATATAAAATAAAATAAAAACTATTAACCAAAATTTCAAATCAGCTGAACATAATAATATTATATTCAATATATATAATTTTTTAAAAATTAATTAAAATTAACACTTTTATAAATTATTTTCAAATAAATTGTGATATAAATTGAATCAAATTGTAATTAAGACCAAGGTGGGGGAATGCATCAAATAAGCACTTACAGAAAGAATCCGATTAGTCTCATCTGAATTCATCTTCAACCTCACATATTGTGATGATCTCGACAACCCCGTATTCTTGAAATCTAGACTAGCCAACCTCAAAGAATTCAAAGAGTACCCAAGCATGTCCACCCCACGTGCCCAAAAAGGCTTATTGGCTTTCCCACTAGGAATACATTCCTCAATTCCCAAACTAATCTCCCACTCCTCTTTCAATTCCCTCTCTGCCCCTCCACCTTCTGTCCTCATTAACCCCAACAACTCCTTTAGCGACCTCAACGCTGCCGTCCGGTCACACGCCGCCGTATGAATCCGGAGCACCACCACCCACTTGTTGTCGCTCATGGCGTACACGCTGGCAAAGAACACATCTGCGTCGGTGCTTACTGAGCGGTCAGGATTGATCCAAGCGTTTTTGTTCATTTCGTGCTCGATGATGAGCTGGAAAGTGGAGACGGTGGGGTCACGGAGAGAGCGAATGACGTCAGCTGTCGATGAGAGATCGTACTGTTGAATTTGGAGGTGGGCGGCGGAGGGGGTGCTGAAGGAGAATGTATTGGCAGTGGGATTGAAGTGGAGTTTGGAGCGGAGGTTGGGGTGGGAGAGTAGGAGTTTGTGAAGGGCATTTTGGAGAAGTGAAAGGTCTGGTGGTTTTGAGAGGTGGAGGGCTAAAACGGTTATGCCTGTGCCGCCGGGCACGGCCTTGCACCAACTGTATTCGGTGCCGCCCACCGATCGGGTCTTGGGTTCGGGTGGTTTTGAGCTGGAGCTCTGCTCGGACATTATTGGGAAGAAAGTTTGTGACTGGAGAGTTTTAGCAAGTAATTGGATTGAATGATGGTGGTGGACGACAAAATTATTTTCTGGGGGAGTATAATATTAGCCAATAAATGTGGGCCATGTGGCTTATACTTTTACGTTTTTAAAGTATGTCATGATTACATTTTTCATGTAAATTAAAAAATATATAAGAGAAATAATTTAAATAAATTTGTATACAAAATATACAAATTACAAAAATTTATTAATATTTGTATTATGACACATTTTTAGGATAATTTTTTAATTAATAATATTTTTTTGTTAAAATAAGAGTAATTTATTGTCTCAGGCATACTATTCCATCCGTATCAATTTGATTACAACAAGTAAAATAACACAAATTTTTAAAAATATATTTAATTATAAAATATTATTTAAATTGTCTTTATAGTATTATAATTTTATATAATAAAATATTAATTAAAGTAGTGTATTATAATGTTAAATATTTGAGTAATTATTGAAGTTGTTATCTATAACATTAGAATAATGATAAAGTGGTGGACTATAATGTTGAATTAGTAATTAAAATAGTAAGTAATATTTGATTAATAATATTACTTAATCATTATTTTTTATAACAGATTAAATAATTATTTTCTATAACAGATTAAATAATTTTTTGAGTAACAATATAGAATTATAATCCACTCAAAAATAATCTCTACAAACGAATATAATCTGAAAATATTAATAAAGTCATACCTTAAATTAATAAGCACATCACGTATTATCAAAAAATTATACAATACAAAGCTAATTATTCGTCTCAAGAGCATATTAATTTTTTATAAATTGACTAACAATCCTTTAACATTTATTTGATTATATAATCAATATGATAATTGTAAAAATTAATAATTATTTAAAAATATTATTAATTACAGAAATATTTTTTCTTAAAATTCAAATAAATTCATATTAATTTAAATTTAAAAATATTAAAATTTAATTTTTTTAAATCAAAATTCTTTTATATTATTATGAAAGAGAAATCCTGGTATGACAACTATCAATTTAAGATTGAACTCAAATCACCCTCCTTTAAATTAACCATTCATATATAAATGTAACTAAACCGTCCAAAAAACTTA
>JAUMHB010050907.1:0-16476 GCA_032359685.1 Pittosporum tobira
TAATGATATCTTGATGACGGTTTAAAGAATGGAGAATCTAGACATTCATAACTGCTTTATTATCATATTTACCTTTTCATTCAGTTACATTTGACAATATTTCATATGTCTATGTTCTCATTTACACTCTGTTTGTTGACTTATGAGAATAATGATAACTTTCTTTGTTTCAGTTATCCTTAGTTATGGTATTTCTTACTGAACTATTTAAGCTCACTCATTTGTTTCATATTCCTTTCAGGTGCAGATAACTAATAGTGGGGTTATTGAGGGGAATGAACTAGAGGTCCAAATGCTTAGATGTTTCCGCTGCGTACTATTCGTTAAAAGAATAAGATGTGTAGAGAGAGCTGTATAATAAATTGTACCTTATTATAACCTTATATACTTTTAAGTCCTGTGTATTTGTAAGTTATGAAATTAATAATAAATTGGCAACTCAAGTCAGCGTGTTGATACCCATATTTAGGGGTGTCACATTAATGATATAAAATAGCAGCTCCATTTGTTACAAGAAATTTGTTTTCCGGAAAATATTTTTCAGATTTTCTAGTGTTTGATATGTCAAGAAAAATTCATTAAAAAGTAAATCATTCTCTAGTCAACGAAAAATCTCTTTGTTTATTTCAGGAAAACGATTTACAAATTTAAATACATAAGTCATTTTCCGGAAAATAATCCCAGTGTTGTCTCTTTCTATCATTTTTCATAACATTTTTATTTAATCACTCTTATTATCTTTTATTTATTTTATTTTTAAGATAAATATCTTTATTTTTATTTTCACAATATATGCATAATTAGTATTTTCATATATAATTATATATACACATATATTTCCTAAATTTTAAATTTCCTTATTCTTAAAAATCTTCAAAATGACTATCTTGTTAAATTTTTTCCTATAAAGTACGAACATTTTTATTGTTAAATCATATTATTAAATTTTTACATGCATACAAATAAATTCAATTTTTCATTGAATAACTTAATTTATCTTAGTAAAAAATATACTTATATTAATTCATAATAACAAAATTGTTAAATTTATTTAGAAAACCAAATATAAAAATACATTTTCAATCTCATTTTCATTTTGACCATCAAATATCAAAAAATAAGTCATTTTCTAATAAAGTATTTTCTCATAAAACTTTTTACTAAAAAATATTTTATGGAGTACATTTTTCTTGTATCAAACTAAACTAACAATTCAAGCTTTGCACGGCTTTGTAACCTAATAACCTTTTAATACCACACAAAAAAAAAAAAAGATACCATTGACTTTTGGATATTCAAGGCGAGCTAGCTGAAAGACAAAGAAGTTTTCATGATCTCTCATGTCTCATAACATATGATATAGCTAAAATTACTTTTTAGCATTTTTTTCTTTCATTTGAAGCGACTAATTGATACTCCATTCAAGTACCCTTCATATCAAAATAAGCAAGAATTTGATATTTCGTCACTTTTTATCAAATATTGAGAATAATGTTCAAAATCAATTAATCAACTGAGAATATCTAGCGTTAGTGGAACACACAAAAATAAAACTTCAAATTACAATTTTAATCCACTACAACGTTCCTGTTGACAAATGAAAATCTATACACACAAACTGTAACACACTATCTAACTCGAAAGTTATCGAAGGAGAGTAGATGGCGTCCCTGATGCCCTACAGTTGACTGGTCGATGCATCGTTATTATTAGTATCTGGAGCGTCGGGCTTCAGTATCCATTGAGGTAAAGATTTCAACTTCCAAAAATGGTGTTATCTCTACAAATTTTCTTATCATGGGACACAATTATATTTTTACACAAAATCAAGAGAAGGCCTCCCCCCTAAAGGCTTCATATGCATCTACAACAGAATTTTGTACTTACACAGATCCGATAACTCAAACTCAAAACAAGAATCACCCGATCAACATCCAGGCTCCTGCTTTAAATGGGTCCCACTTGGCAGGCCAAACATTTTCTGCAGATGCAACAACAATATACAGTAAGCTCAGATAAATTCGCATGTAGCCCATGGCAATTAATTGTTTTATAAGTTTGAAATCAAAATCAACCTTCTCAATAGCATATGACTCGAAGCAGGTACTAAATGACAAGTTCATATAAAGGATAATTGGTGGAAAGAACTGGTTAAACAGATAAAAAAAAAACTATTATTACAACAATATCAAAACTTAAAAGATGGATGCATGTCAGCATATGCGAGGATAGCATCTCGGCAATTACTTCCCATAAAATGTGCTTTCATGTTACCATTTCATGTGACATGGTTTGAAAAAAAAAAATTAACTCCCATCATCTTCTTCCGTTAATTAGTTGGTGTCCACTAGTTTTCCTCTCTACTTTCTGAAATGTCAATAGGATCCTTATAGTACAAGTCGACAAGAACTTCATGGTTGAGAAACTACAAGTATATTCTTGAAATAAAAACTTGTACTCCTAGTTGTCTTTTTCCTTTTCCTAATATAACTATATTTTTGTAAAGATACTAAAAGAAATATGTTACATATTGTCATAATGATTGTATAGTGACATAGTCTACTCATCACAATGGGCCAAAGTAAAATATTTTAAGGTTTCTTTATGTTAATCACTACCTTAACGAAACTTGATTCTTATGGAAATGTCAAGACAACCAAAATAAATCAATACGAAAATAATACCGAGAAAAAGATACCCATAACCTAGTGTAAAAGACCAGGTAGGTGATAAGCTCATGCCATGGCTAGGCAAGTCATGCTAGCTACTTCCCAATTATATTGATTAGTAAAACTTAGTTCTACGGGATTATGACTGACCAAAAATTGCTGTAATACCAAAACAATAAGACATAACCAAAATAACATACACAGACTCCTAGTTTTAAAAAATTTAGGTGGTACCCAAAGTATAATTTCAATAGTTTGTGTAAGGAATGTCATCCATGAAGATGGTGCACTTGTCTAGGAATTTGTTTATTTTCTTAGGTAAAGAAGATAACATGCCAGCATAAATCTGCATACACAGAAACACTGCAAGAGAAATTACCTCATTTGTACTCGGCAAGATACTATTTGCAAGTTCCTCATTTATAGATAAAGGCAGTGGTGGCATCCGGCTCATTACGCCTGGCATATTTCTCATGCTGCAAAAATTTAAATAACATTTAGAGATTAATGGATTATATGCAACATTAAGGAAACACAAACAAGTTCAACCATCCGACAAGGCGATGTGTTTGAAGGCCAACTTCACACACTCTCTTGGAGACATGTCCAACACTTCATACTACTTTTAAATAATTTACACACAAAATTTGTGTCAATGAAATGTTTGACAATACATATACAGAAAATAAATTTTTCTGCATTGGCATATGCTCATCGTGTCAGCGGACTAAATCTTCAGAAAGAACAGTAGTAAAATCCAAGTGTTTAATTAAATTAGAAAGAGCACAACTAATATGTTAAGAACATCCACATACTCATTTAGAATGGCAGTAATACTGTTCCTCGAGCGACAAAAGAGGTCGATGTTTTCCTGCAACTGTTTGTAACGTGTTAGAATGCAATATCAATAGTAAATGTAATTTAGCGTGTGAAAGGGTTTCATGAAAAATGCGAAGCTAAATGCAGCGTTTCTTCAATTGACTCCTATAATGTGGAAGGTTTATTTATTAAAATAAAACACAAAAAGAAATGATTGAAAATATTTTTGAACCCACAGCATCTAATATTGCAACTGCTCTTTCGTCACAGCAAGTAACTAGGGTTTAAGGCAAAAGTAATACAATAAATTAGGAGTTGAGGGATTCACCTTTAGTGTAGAAAGATTAGCTGAAATACGCCCTAGAACCTCATTGTTTCGTTCCAAAATATGCCTTGCACCAGCTAAAGCTGGAAACTATTTAATATTAAAATAAAGAACAATCTAGAACATTAACTAACAGATATCACATTTATACCAGAAGCAAGACTCTCCCAATACCTAACAAAGACACTGACCTTCACAACCCATGTGATCACTCCCTCTCTGATGGTTTGTCATAAGAGAAGATGCAGCCACGGTCAATGGTGTAACTGAAGATTTGTTTGCCTTTGAGGATGATTCCACCGATTTATCCTGTAGACGCAGACCTTTAATACGGTGTTTGTTAAAGGTGCAACACCAGTTAGTTGAAGTTCAGTAGAACCATGGTTATTTTCACAAGCTCCAACTTGACATATAAACTTTTTTAAGTCATTGACATATATTTTCCTTATTATAGTACAATAAGTTGGAGTTTGCTATCCCAAGGAAAATATATGCCTCTATCAATTTGCCGTGATCATCTTTTCTACTTGAATTTTTAAGCTAGCATAACTTCAAATTTTTGACATCTTCCGATAAAAGGTAAAAGAAATACATAAATGCGTTGATTATACCTTCCTATCTTTCACTTTCTTCCCAAAACTATGCTCTTCATGTTTCCTCCGCTTTCTCTGCCAGAGACATTATTTCAAGGTAAGCATTTTAACTAAAATTGGAGTCCTCTTGTTAAGCAAGGTTGGGGAGGATATATAATTTGGAAGCCAGGATATGCACAGTTTCCCTGTTTTATGACTGCCAGAATAGAGTCCACCTGTTTGTATTTGTAAAGAGAGGTAACTTGAGCCAATCAGGCCCAAGTGTATGCTTTAGTGAATGATATAATTTAGGGGTAAGAAAAGGGAGGAAATTATTAATACATGTTGCACCATGCTTTAATCCTTCTTTCTTATTTAATCGCATATTTTTTTCCTGGATAAAATGGTTAATAAAAGCTATCAATGTAAAGAGTAAGGAGCTCACCATCATCCACCTACACCTCAGAGCAACATCACGAACAGTTTTATCACGCAAAATAGCTGCAATCTTAATATATCTCAAGATACTTGGTTCATCGGCATATCTACAATTGCATAGAGCAAATCAACATACTACAAAAGTGGAATAGTCCAGATAGTGATGTAATAAGAAATTAAACAAATTAAGAATCATTTATCAGAAAAGGAAGAGAAAGAATAATTGAAGCAAAACTACAAGTCCATAACAACGTAATCTAAGGCATTGTAGTCAAGAACATTAATGACATTGCATATTGAGTAGAAACAATATTGACCATAACAGCTAAATGCACACAAATCCTGCACACAAATCCTTCAAGCTTCATGGAAAATTATTATATCCACTTCCAATTAATCCACTGCCTATATCAATGGATATTAATCTCCATCACCACAAAGGTTAGGTTAAAGCAAAGCATCATCTTGTAAATACCATATACCAAAAAAGTGCCAGTCTTCCAATCAGAACAACATAATTAAAGAGCAAAACAATAAATCATATTACAAAATAAACTAACTACCCAACGAATAATTAGAAAGAAGAAAGAGAAACAGCAAACATATACATGCACGCGCGCGCGCACACACTATATTAAAGATTTGGAAGAAGCTACCTACTTGGCAAGACCTTCCTCCAACCTGTACTGCTCCTCAACAGACCACTCAACAGCCAAACCTGCATCGTGCTTGAGGCCTGGTACTGAATCGAGTAAAGGAGAACCAGAAATATTAGTAGTTTGAGGTACACTTAATCCTGGATTGCTACTGGAATTTCCTGAAAACATTATGCCACCAGCCGCCCTATTCAAGCCGTAGTACTTCCCCATCAAACTCATCTCTGATGTGCTGTCCATCGCATTCGGTTGGAAAGATATAGCATGCCAATTCAGAGCTGAGCCCAAAGATTGCTCGTGGTGAAACCCTGTGTTTGACTCCGCAGCCATTAAAGCATTAATTTTGAATAATATATCACTAGAACATCATTATTTTCCCAAATATGTAGAACTACACAACTTAGCGTAAAGCCACCGCCTCGAAGAATACTAAGAAACCCAATTATAATATCTAACAAAGACTGCTTATGATTCCAGAGGAAAAAGCCCAAACACTTTAATTGCCTTCTGAATCTGTACCCCGGAAAGATTCGAGCTGAAAATGCATTAAAGAAATTGTCCTCAATATGAAAGACCCAATTCAGACACTAAGCATAATTGACCATTCCATTCAAACCCTAGATTCCCCAGCTCAACATTCGAAAATACCACCAACACATAGCAACAAAAAGTAGCTAATACCCTAAAATCCAACCCACGAATTCACCAAACTACAGAGTGTAAAGTTCTTTCACCTTATAAAAATCAAATCTTTAGATTCTTTATTCCACCAGTGCACCCAAAAACAATCAAGAATTTTGAATAACAAGAACCCTAAAGTGTATAGAGTAGCTTTAGAGATATATGAAAGAAAGATGGTACCTTTAAAGATGCAAATTGTGTTTCAATGGAGGCCCAATTGGTTGCCTTTTTGTATCGTCACTACTACTACACTACTTTTGCTTTTGTGGGTGTTTTCTCTTTCTTACAATTTTTTGACCCGTGGATAAATATAATACTGTATGTATGTGTATCGGATACAGGAGCTGAGCCAATGGGAAAACAGGAAAATAGAAAAAGGTTGAAACTTGGAGTAAATAATTGAATGGCTTTTTTTAGTTTTACTCATCAATCACACAATTTTTAATATTCGTATAATATGAATTTTAAAATATATTTAAAAATATATTAAAATAAAAAAAATCTTTTTTAAATACATTCAAATGTTATTTTTTATAGATAATTTAAATATTATAAAAATATATTTTTTATTTATCTTAAAACTTATACTATATAACCATTAAAATGTGTTTTTAAAATTACGGAATTGTGAGTACATTTTTCTGATTTGGTGGTGCAGTGCAAATCTTGGAATTCACCAACTTTGGGAATCCCTATAAGCATTTGATGCCAATTATTTCGCACTCTCCAATCTCCATCCACTTCTTTTTAGCCCATCTCTGCTCTTCTCTTTCCAATATCATTTGATGCCAATTTGACAATTTTCAGAGTAATAGTCAAATCCATTTTCATGTTTCAATAATTAGTCAGTGCTATGAGTTGAGTTGAAGACTTTCGAGTGAAGTCTTCTATTTTTCAAGAATGTATCCTTGTGTTTGATGGAGATTCGAGAATAATGGTAGGGTGACATGAAGTATATTTCTTAACTAACTAAATACTATTTTTGATTTTAAATATTTTACATAACATTCAAAATATTATTCACCGGTGAAATTTTTTTTTTTTTTTTTTAAATTTTACTAAGTACTTTTTTACATAAATGTGAGACACGTTAACCTTTTAAGTGAGGTTTTTATTTTATAAAATTAATAAATTTACTTATAACAATATTTTCTCTGATATTAAATATGTGTTATTAAATATTCTTAAATATGATTCTAGCAACCATTGCCAAAAAATAAGTTATCTATTAGGTACCAAAAATTCATTATTGCGCCACTTGGTCAAGGATAGGATAATTAAAATGTAAAAATACCATTTTTTTAATTATAAAAAAAAAAACTGTTTTCTTTTCTTGTCTTTTTGGGATCCAAATATAACACATAATAGCATTTATGTGCTATCTTTCTATTTGTTTTTTTTATACAATTATAAAAATATAAATATGTTGCCATGGGACAGGGGGAGACAAATAGAATGATGGAATCTTTGTTGGCTGGCTTAGGTAGTTTGGTTTATGGAGTGGTCATGATTAGTAGTTGACTTTAGCTTAACTATAATAAAGTTTAATTAAGTGATGGTGAGATATTTATCAAAATATTGAATAGGAATATGGATATTAGGAGACAGTGAAGCTCATTTGGCAATATCTTACTAGTTATGTTATATATTTCGATTATAAATTTAAATTAAGTTAATTTTATTTAATTATTTTACTATGATAAATTAAAATTAAAATTAATAATGAATCTATAATTAAAAATTTAATTTGATGTAAATAATTATTTTTTTGAGTAGATAGTAAGTAAATTATAAGCCGTCTTAATATTTTTATTGATTTTAAGCATGCACAAATAGAAATAATATCTGTTCTGTCTGAAGACGAACATCAAACATTTAAAACATGGTCTTATGTTAGACTTCACTCACAACCCTTTACGAAATGGGTTCTAATTGACTTTGCGTTTCCCCTTCCTACACATTATTGAATGTTTCATAGGGTCAACAGTACATTATCTATATTTTTTAATGACATTTAATAATTAATAAATTAAATATTATTATCTTTGTTCTAAAATTAAAGATGCTCATGCATTTAAATAGAGTATGTTTATTAAATTTTAAAATTCAAATATAAAGTGAATTTATTTTACTTTGATTGACGTCAAAGATAATATTGTAAATTACATTTAAAAAAAAAACAGGTACGTACAAATTTTAAATTTTTAAAAAAATTAACAAATTTATTACATTTTCGCGAACATCAACATTCCAAACCAATCAACTAAAAATACGAACAGAAAGAATATTTAACCTCAAGACCATTTCTAATAACTGACTAATACCACAAGTTGCTGTAATTTTATTTTTTTTTAATATCAGACTTTGCTTTTATTTTTTTTTTTTTTTTTTTTTTTTTTTTCTGGGACCATACAAGGTCTTTAGTGTAGGTTCATAGGCCTATCTATATACACAGGCCAAGGTCAGTCAAGTCCATCTCCGTACAGAATCATGTCCACATATTATAATAACTCTGCTACCATCTTTCCTATATCATTCTAACCAGCCCAAAAGACCAATTGGGCTATTGGCAATAACGGGCTACCCAGCCGAAACGAGTCCAGCTACCAGGTGGATCAGATATATAATCAACCGAAAAGGACTTTTAAAAAATACGGTAAGTTGGAAAGAGGAAGAATATTCGTCTCCTGATTTGAGCGAAAAAGTGTGTTTTAGGTTTGGTGGTAGTAATAAATACTCGATAGAAGAAGACCAAAAAGGAGGTAAAATACTTTCAGGCAGTTTATTTCAAATTTTATTCTTCTTTTTAAATCAAAATCAAAATATATTTTAAAAGGTTAAACGTAACTATTTGGAGTATCATTGTTGTCGAGGGATCTTGAAATTGAAAGCGCCATCTCTCTCTCCCCTTCAAAATCACTGTTTTTTTTTTTTTTTTTTTTTAAATTTTTAAAAGGCATTTTGTCTTTCTTTCTGGTGTTTGTAAGAAAATTTGCAGTTTTTTGTAAGGTAAAGCGAAGTTGCAACACTCTGTGTTGAACTTGAAGGTTATATTGGTCACATTTCTGGGGAAAAATTATCCCTAATTTTGGTTTATGTTTGAAGTGAGAGAAGAATCGGGGAGAGATTATTAGGGTTATTGAGATCCGAAGGATCTCGCATTTGGCTGGAGTGATTAGGAATCGTATGAAGAAGAGGCCTGCTGCTGAATTTGAAGAAGGTGGGGATGCTACTGTTGGATTTGTGCTACTGCTGGTTGGGCTAGGGTTTCGCTGTGCCATTTCCGATCTCCAAGCTTTCTCATGTCTACCAACAAACGTGCTTACAAGCTGCGTATCCTTTTTCCTATTTCCTTATTGATATTAATATTGGTTTTATAAATTATTGTTTTTTTTTGTAATGTATCAAGCATTGAAGTTGAAGAAAGAAATAATTCTGATTAAGGAAAAGGTAATGCCATCCATAAGTTTCCCAATTTGGGTATATGTTTTTTTTTAAAAGAAAATCTTGGAGGGTGATGTGGCAGATCTCTTTTGCGTCTTTAAATAGACAGATAGGATTTGTTAGACTAGATTAGGGGCTTATACGATGCAACAGCGAAACGAAAAGCTTAAATGCTTTGCTTTATTTACATCTTAGCAGTGATTTCAGGACTAGGAGAGCAAAATTGATACTTGACTGGACTTAGATGTCAAACTCTAATCATGTAAAATTGTAGCCTTGACTGTGAATTGTTTGATAGAGGAATTTGTGGCGCACTCTTCCAGCGTCAATTGTCTGAAGATTGGAAGGAAGTCATCAAGGGTTCTTGTAACTGGAGGAGAAGATCACAAGGTTAATCTTTGGGCCATTGGCAAACCAAATGCTATTCTGGTCAGTTCCCACTTCTCTTCGTGCTCTTTTTTGAGCCATTGCAACTCAGTTGTTAAAGTACTTACTCGGTTATGGCTTTCCTTTGTGCCCTTTTTATATTTTGCAAAAAATTTCAATGTACATGTGCAT
The DNA here is from genome assembly GCA_032359685.1 of Pittosporum tobira. Taxonomy (NCBI): domain Eukaryota; kingdom Viridiplantae; phylum Streptophyta; class Magnoliopsida; order Apiales; family Pittosporaceae; genus Pittosporum; species Pittosporum tobira. The sequence continues at coordinate 10,163 of JAUMHB010050907.1, forward strand.
GTTGTTACTTTGAGAAACATTTAAAATGCTTCCTAGATGCATGAAGGGTTATGAATTTTCTGAAATATAGTTTGCGATATATGCAAATATACTTTTTACTTTGAGCTGTATGTTTTTGCATTTGATGTGATACCTATTGCCCCTTGTGCAGAGTTTGTCCGGTCATTCAAGTGGTATTGACTCGGTCGGCTTTGATTCTTCTGAAGTGTTGGTAGCTGCCGGGGCAGCAAGCGGCACAATCAAGCTCTGGGATCTCGAGGAGGCAAAAAGTATGCTTGTTATGATTATCAAATGTGTGGATCACGTTATGCTTCTGGTGTCATATACATGAACTTTTTAAATTCATTAGAATTAAATTTTTTCTATAGTTGTTCGCACCCTTACTGGTCATCGATCCAACTGCATTTCCTTGGACTTCCATCCCTTTGGGGAATTTTTCGCTTCTGGATCCTTGGACACAAATTTAAAGATATGGGATATCAGACGGAAAGGATGCATTCACACCTACAAGGGCCACACTCGTGGGGTCAACACAATCAGATTTACACCAGATGGGCGTTGGGTCGTATCTGGTGGAGAGGACAACACTGTGAAGGTCAGAATTGATTATTTTCTTTGTTCTCTCTGCATTATTGTAGATGATAACATGGGCATACCATATACATCTGCTTGGGAGAACATTTCCTTCTGTTGGAATTGGCCAAACACGGCTTGCCTTCTATTTCCTAAATTTTGCTGATGCCTATACCATGCAGTGATGCACAATAAGTCAGTTTCTTAGCTATGTACTTAGAAGCATTATAACTAGCATCTGCCTTAGCTGTGTAACTTTCTTTGTTGTTGAGAAGCTTTTTAATCCCTGAAATAATCCACTACTGTGGCAGCTCTGGGATCTAACCGCAGGGAAGCTTATGCATGAATTCAAGAGTCATGAAGGGCAGATTCAATGCATTGATTTTCATCCCCACGAGTTCTTGTTGGCGACAGGTTGGATCTTTTGGTTTTTGTTTAATTTCTATTTTTATATGGATCATCATTATTCTTCCAATAAGTAGCATGCAAATCAATGTTCTCTATTACAGTCAAAATTGTATTATCCAAAGTTGTAACTTTTCTCACTTTGGTTGATGTTAATTCATCAGTACCACAACTAAGGTTTATTAGCAGGATGTTCAAAGAATAGATTCGATTTTTCACCAAAATATACTTTTTAAATACAGTGATGGAAAATTTATGAATTTATATACTTTCATGATGACTGCTATTCAACATTACTTAAAAACCTATGGAAATGAAATCAAGTTACGCACTTAAATTAAGAAAATTATTGAATAATCAATTATATAGTATGTGAGTTTCCAATACTGTTTTTTGTAAGCTCCTTTATGTCTAATAATAATATATGTTCCACAGGTTCTGCTGACAGAACTGTGAAATTTTGGGACCTTGAAACCTTTGAGCTAATAGGATCAGCTGGTCCTGAGGTGAATATGTTTATGTGTGTGAATTGTCAGTATACTTTTCATTTTAAGTACTTGTGTGAATTGATAGTATATTTTTCATTTAAGTACTTGATGTTCAGTTTTTTTTTTTTGGTCAAGTATAATTAGTTTCTTTATTTCTAATCCAGACCACAGGAGTGCGTTGTATGACCTTCAATCCTGATGGAAGAACCCTTCTTTGTGGTTTGCATGAAAGTCTGAAGGTAGCCTCTTCTTATAATCATTTAATTTTGGGACAGATGGTAGAATAAAATTTTAAAATTATATGCTTTTTCATGATTACCTATGCTATTTGTAGGTTTTCTCATGGGAACCTATTAGATGTCACGATGGTGTGGATGTCGGATGGTCCAGATTGTCCGATCTTAATATTCATGAAGGGAAGCTACTCGGCTGTTCTTACAATCAAAGTTGTGTGGGAGTATGGGTTGTGGACATATCGGTAAAGACACATGTTTACCCACACAAACTAGTACAAGTTGCTTGCATCTTCTTATCTGAATTTTAAAACTGATGCATATATTGTGGACTTTTACATCCCTTGCAGCGTATTGAACCCTATAATACTCCTCGATCAAATGGTCTTCCAGAACTGAAATCTAATTCAAGTGGGAACATATCAGTACTGACTGAAAACACTGCAAAATCTAGTGTGGGCCGGATGTCCGTTTCACAAAATCCAGATCCTATAACAAAGGAAACAAAATCAATGGGGAGGCTTTCAGTATTGCAAAACTCAGATCCTATCTGTAAGGAGTCAAGATCTTTCACAAGTATGTTCTTCATTTCATTGTTGTTTGATTTTTACCCCTAGTTACAGGTTATAACACATTTTAATTTTTCTCTGTATGTCTACTTGGTAAAAGACACAGGCAATAATACACCTGGTACCCCTCAAAGGGTGAATCCAAATGTTGGTCAAAAGTCAACCACAATTAGTTCGTTGGTTCCTGCTGCTACAGGTCCAAGGAGGAAGATTCATTCAACAGCCAATGCTTCATTCTTCAACAGGTCAGAGGTTGTACCTGTAATTGTCCCGAGAAACAATTCAAGAGTGGAGCAGGCAGCTGAGTTAAGGCGGGAAGTAGACTCCGGAAGAATGACATCACTACCCTTGCAGTCAAAAACATCTGATTTTCGTAAGTTATCAAATAGTACTAAGGATGACTTGGAGAGGACAAGTGTTTCGGGACAGTCCAAAACAGAGATGTTCAAGGCCACTGAATTTGGTGGGGCCGATAGGAATATATTTCCTGAAGTCAAGACCTCAGCTGTAGGGTTTCCTGCAGCTGAGAGGAATGTAAAAGATAATAGATCCACTTTTCGTGCTAAACTTCATATGAATCCAATGACAGAATCAGCTACCAGCTACCTGCATGAAAGTCGTAAGTATTGAATCATCAAAATTACGCTTTCACTGAATTTTTAATAGCGTAAATTCATATCTGGACGTCTTATTTTAACCACTAATATCAACTCCATATTTTTTTTTTTGCAGGTGAAACTCGAGCGCATGAAGCAGAAAGAGATGCCTATGTGGAAAGTCAAAGAGGAGGTATACTTATTAATGCTCTTTAAGAAAGATGTTTGTATATTTTAATCTAGTACGGCGTGTATAGCATTGCTAATCATATGGAAATAAATAAATAAATAAATATGTACAGGAAGAACATGTTCTCTTGTTGTAAGCTGGGAGAAGCAAGATAGATCTCCTCCTCCTGGTCACAAGGAAACAGTGTTTGCTAGTGAGGATGATGTTATTTCTGATTTGATGGAACGACATGATCAATTTGTAGGCTCATTACAGTCTCATTTAGCAAAACTGCAGGTACTAATTCTCATTACCGCAACTGTTAATATGTAGTTTTCAGAATTGAGTTTCAGGTTGCATATGTTTGAGGAGAAGTTGTTCCTTTTAGAACATTCTAACATTCAGCTACGTTTTAGTCAAAGAACACATTCTTGACTCTTTTCTTATATATTTTTGGCAGATAGTCCACAAATACTGGGAGAGAAATGATGTTAAAGGGGCCATTAATGTGATGGACAAGATGGCTGATCATGCTGTAAGTATTGAGTTAGGCTTATTTCCAGGACAGTCTTTCATATCCTGTTTAAATATAGAGTTAGTTTGATTTCTTAGTTTGTGAAATGAAAAGTTTCCTAATCTTCCCTACCTACTATTCAAGTCCCACTATATCTGATTCCATTTGCGGTATAATGCAGGTCCTCGCTGATGTAGTCATCATTTTGACCGAAAAACCTGACATCGTCACATTGGATATTTGTACATGTCTCTTGCCCCTCCTCACAGGCCTTCTTGAAAGTGAAATGGATAGGTAAGAACACATCTGTGGCCTTTTTCTGAAAAATAGTAAATGGACTCAGAAGGTTTTAAAAAATAAATTAAAATTTTAAAAAAAATAAATTTTAAAAAATTAAAAAAAAAAAACAGAGGAAAAAATTTAGTTGAGTTGATAACTGAAAGTCTTATGACGATTTGAACTCCACGGATTTTTTTTTCTTTGATTCTAAATGGGTTTTTTAATTTTAAATGTTTTGATCATATGTAAAGTGAACTAAAAATGTTGCAGCTAGGATTAATGGCCTCTTTTGATATTTAGGCATCGAGAAGTTTCACTGGAAATGCTGCTTAAGCTGGTGAGGGTATTTGGTTCAATGATCTATTCTTCTGTATCTGCATCATCACCTGTTGGTGTCGATATTGAGGCAGAACAAAGGTGTGTTAAGATTCATCTCAACGTTATCAGTTCATATGCTTGTTATTATTATTCTAATTGAAGACTGTTATTGCTTATTTGGTGACAAAAGACTGGAACGCTACAATCTCTGCTATGTTGAGCTTGAAAAGGTCAAGCGCTGTCTCCCTATTCTTACCAGGTGTGTTCTCCCAATAGCTGCAAGTTTGAATATTTTTTTTATTTTTTCTGAAAAGTAGCTGCAAGTTTGCAGTTTGTTCAACTAAACGTGGCTGAAGTTAATTTTCATGTTTCAATTTATTTAGAAGAGGGGGATCCATTGCCAAGTCAGCTCAGGAACTAATTCTCGCACTTCAAGAAGTTTCATAAGTAAAAATACTAATCAAAATACAGACCTAGGAAAGGTGTGATTGTTTTTGTAGCTAACTTCTAATATGCTTATTTGAAGATTTGACCTGCCTCGGTGGGGTCCATTTGCTCGGTGCTTCTGTTCAAAGTTGGTGGCCCACTTTGTAAATTCAATCTAAGCAGAAGCGTTAACTACTAATTAATTGGGACTTGAAGCCCAAAGGGATGACCATATTATATCCTGCTGGTTGATAAGAGTTGCTATTGGCATCAACCATCAATGCTTGCCTAATGGAGCTGGCATCCGTCCAGAGCTTGTGTCTCGCGCTAACCCGATTTATGGCCTGTTTGCTTGTAATTGTTGAACCCATGTGTCAAATTATGTAATTTTTTTTAGTGGTTTTTTATTGGATCCGAGCTGGGAGAGAATATTTTCAATAGCAATTTGAGGCCAAGTTGTGGTTTTTATGTGAATTGACATTGCTTGATTACTGTACTTCATTGCATCAGAACTGCATCTACAGGCACGGCTGTTAAATTTGGACTTATGTACATTTTACACCCTATACTTTTAGCCCGGGTATAGATAGTACTTTGAACTGTAAAAAGTTCTATTTCGGGATCTCTATTTTCAAAAATGTGTTATTTTGTATCTTAGAGTAAGTTTTCTAGTCATATGTAACATGTTGACAAAGATATTATTGTCATAACAATTATAAAATAAAATTATTAATTAACATTAAAATTGAAATTATTATTATTATTTTTATTTTAATTAATAATTTTTATTTTATTTTAATTAATAATTTAAGTTTTAATTTTAATTAATTATTTCAATTTTATGATTGTTGTGATGATAATACTCTTGTTAACAATTCACTTATGACTAGAAAATCGATTATAGGGTGTAAAATGATATTTTTTTTTTAAAAGTATAGGTAGTTGAATGAAATTTTTAAAAGTACGGGGTGTTATTTGTTTTTGAACAAAAATTCTAAAATGCAAAATATACTTTAGTCTAAATTTTGGATTCCATTTGTAACATATAGAATATTTTTTAGATTTTTTAGTATTTGATATGCGAAGAAAAATTCAATTAATTAAAAATTATTTTTTAGTCAATGAAAAAATCTCTTTTTTATTTAAAAAAAAATGATTTACAAATTTAAATTCGTAAGTCATTTTCTAAAAAATGATCTAATTTGATCTTTTTTAATCATTCTTAATAACACTTTTATTTAAGAAAAAAAATTTATTACTCCTTTAAACTTTGGGATTAGTTTCACTTTAGCAATTCAATTCTCAATCGTTTTTAATTTATTTCAAAATTTCTCGATTGACATAAATTTTGGCCCCTAAACAACGTAGTTTAATAATGCACAAACTATATTTCTCAAATTTTGCATATATTAGGAGGGGCAGAATGGTAAACAGTCGATTGAATTAAAAATAAAATAAAATAACCTTGTTCTTGAATTCCTGATACCAGAATTATCAAATCCGTCGGCTTTTCATGTAAATTGCTCAGATTCTGCTCTTTAAGCTGAATAATTTCTCGCAATTCATAATTATTTATAAAGCCTAATTTTCTATTAGATTTATAATCATCAGGCAACTTGATCCTAACAGCGTCGGTGGAGTAATAAAGGAAAGTGGCATTGCCACGGCGTGGGAATAGTTGGTGGTGCAATTGGAGGGAGGAGAGTAAGGGACGGAGATTGGGGGTTTTCCAATTGTTTTGGAG
>JAUMHB010050918.1:5103-16474 GCA_032359685.1 Pittosporum tobira
AGTGGCATATTGCTTTTAGTCAGAATACGAGTTTGTTATTTTATTTTTATTTTTCTTGTGTGTGTGTGTGTGTGTGTCAATGTTCACAGAGTATTTAATTTCAGGAAACTGCTAGATCTATAGGTGCAGTTCATATCAGATTAAAATTGTGGATAGTTGTAAATTTTACTTCTATAACTTTCCTTTCCCCCTGGTAAATAATAATGTTATTCTCTACATACTCTGCCAGCTTTGGAATATGTAACATGGCCCCAGCAGACTCGATCTAGGAATCCAAAAAACTGGAGTTGTAGTATTCGCTATAAAGTTCTGTCTTCTAAAAGTGGACTCCTAGCACTTTCCATTTATGGGTGACGTAGTACAGTTGTGAAATTGTACAAGCTGTAATCAATCGAAGGAAGGTTGCCTCCAATGCAGACATTTGAGGAACATGAATATTTTTATCAGACCAGCAGGTTCTACAATCAGCCTATGCAGGAGCTTGAGTCTGATTTCCAGAATGCTACTGAAAATCTAGATTGCAAGTTATGCCCTCCTTATGATGGCAGCCAAGGAATGCAGAATATGCAATTCTCCGTTCAAGCATCTGAGCCCCAAACAACCCTCGGGTCATCCATGGTAACGGGTGGGTATTTTGGTAATAGTTCTACTGTTAGTTTCTCTGCTAGTGATAGTCCCATCTCACTGCCAGATTCTCAGGTTTACCCCTCAGGCACACATCATTCCCCAGGCAATACTTACAACTCGCAAGTAGGTGTCCCTTGCTTTTTAGATGATGATAGTACTAACCTGAAGCACAAGATAAGTGAACTCGAAATTCTTATGCTGGGACATGAATCAAGTAATAATATTTCAAATGAAACGGAAAATTTGAGAAAAATGATGGAGATGATCTCCAGGGGGGACGTAAAAGGTGTTCTCATCACCTGCGCAAAAGCTATATCAGATAATGATCTATTAACTGCTGAATGGCTAATGTCGGAACTACGCCCTATGGTATCAGTTTCTGGTAATCCAATACAGCGATTAGGAGCCTACATGCTGGAAGGTCTTGTTGCCAGGTTGTCATCATCCGGAAGCTCCATCTACAAGTCCTTACGGTGCAAAGAACCTACAAGTCCTGACCTTTTATCATACATGCACTTGCTCTATGAAGTCTGCCCGTACTTCAAGTTTGGATACATGTCTGCAAATGGAGCAATCGCCGAGGCCGTAAAGGATGAAAACAATATTCATATAATTGATTTTCAGATTGCTCAAGGAAGCCAATGGTTAACTCTAATCCAAGCTTTAGCAGCTCGGCCTGGTGGACCCCCTCGAATTCGCATTACGGGTGTCGATGATTCCACGTCAGCTTACGCTAGAAAAGGAGGACTAGACCTTGTCGGGAAAAGACTATCGAGTCTTGCAGAATCGTGTAAAGTTCCCTTTGAGTTCCATGCTGCAGGAATTTCGGGTTCAGAGGTAAACTTCAAAAGCCTTAAAATTTTACCTGGGGAAGCATTGGTGGTAAATTTTGCCTTTATGCTTCATCACATGCCAGATGAAAGTGTAGGAACTGTAAATCACCGGGACAGAATTTTGAGGCTTGTGAAAAGCTTGTCCCCAAAGGTAGTCACACTTGTTGAGCAAGAATGCGATACAAATACTGCTCCATTCTTCCCGCGGTTTCTTGAAACGCTGAAATACTACACGGCTATTTTTGAGTCAATTGACATGACTCTAGCGAGGGAGGATAAGGAGCGGATAAATGTGGAACAACATTGTCTTGCCCGGGACATTGTGAATATAATAGCATGTGAGGGGGCGGACAGAGTGGAGCGCCATGAGTTTCTGGAGAAGTGGAGGTTACGTTTTGTTATGGCAGGGTTTCAGCCATATCCATTAAGCTCTTTTGTGAATTCTACTATAAGGAATTTGCTGGATAACTACTGTGAACAGTATACACTTGAAGAGAGAGGTGGGGCTTTGTATCTTGGCTGGATGAAGCAAGTTTTGGTTGCCTCTTGTGCATGGAGATGACGAGTTCATGTGTTCGACCATACTTGGTGCTTTGTTTGGAAGGACTAGTATTACAGTTGACCAGATGTTTAAATGACGTACTTTCCTTTTCTGTTGTAATTGGTATCAGTAATAATGTACAAGTTTGTGGACCACCAGCTAAAGTAGATTTTTAATAACTTGGAAAATTTTATTTTTGTTACATTTCAAATTTTAAATACAATAGTTTGTAATTTTTACAATTAAATTATTTATAATTAAAGGAATACATGTCAATTAAAGATTTTAAAAGGTTTGAATTTGTGGTATTATACAAGCCTTTACATTCCCGTGCTAAAAGATCAAATGCACTACTACAATACACCACAGTATATTTCCTATAAAATCATCATTCATTTCAAGCACTTTTAAAGTTACATCAACATTCACCGATATAACAACATTTTGGTGATTCTATAAGTAGGGCCTCAGCAGTTATAATATACTTCAACAAAATGGAAGGGACACTAATACTGCCATCCACTGAGAAGCAGAAAAATCCCTGATGATGGTTGATTACTTTTTATTCTTTACCTTAAAAACAGAAAAAAAAAATTATAATTAAAATTAATAATTTCAGTCCCCCAAAGCAGTTTTCTGCAAATTAGCCAGAAGAATGGCCCAAAGGTGGAGCTTCAAAGTTGCGGCTCTCAACTCGATTTTCTCTAGACCCATACAGATTATTCATGCCTCCATTCACTACACCATAGTACGTAGGAATTGGAGATGCTTGAATTACCTTGTGGTTAGAATTGATAATGTCATGCACCTGGCTCCGAACAGGTTTGGACTCCAATGTTTGATGATGTTGCTCATGTCCGGCATTGTTATTTTCAGCTCCATAGGTCATTCCAACCCCAAGGTCAAGGCTAATAGTGTCGTTATCTTCTGATCTGATTATTCTCGACATTCCATTAACCACTGGCATGGGCCCACCAACCTCGTGGCTATTGGCCCTTGCCATGGGTACATCATGATTGTGTTTTCCCTCGTATGTGGTTATAACTGCTTTAGGATCATGTGCTGCCCTCTCCACGTGTTTCCGAACTGAGCATCCAGCATTTGTACACTTGTAATAACTCCTGTATTGAATATGAAAAGAAACACTATGTTACTGTATAGATAAACACAACCAGAAAAAACTTTGGTCCAGTATGTGAAGAGAATTTAAAAGCTGACTGGCATAAACAGAACTCGCTGCCATACGCAAAAACACATAGCTGAAATTGATATCAAGTACATTTAGCAAAACGTATATACACCAAAAACAGAAAAGCATTCAGCAAGATAAACTATTACGTTTAAAAGAAGACAGAATGATAGTAGTTCACCCTCAGCAAGGTATACTAAAATTGTGTAGTTGCAAGCTCATTGTAGTTTATTTTAACATTGACTAGTAATCACATAATGCTCTTCACTAGCCAAAGAGAAAGCAACTGAGGGGTCCGGATCAAATTCTTTAACACGCCGTTCACTACAGTATCGCTTCCACGTCCCCGGAAGTAGAGTGTGGCCCTTACCTTTCACTTGAAACCAACTAGGATATTGATTCCTCTAAACTAGCAGTTCAGCACTAGAAGTTTCTTAATTTTGACGCATATCAAATGAGGCGAAAGCAATTGGAACTTATAAGTTAATTGTTTTCCATGTCTAGGAAGATCAGAGAGATCAATCATGGACAGGGAAAAAAGCAGAACTAGTCCCTGTAATCAATCACCTCGTCAGGAAGCATATACATACCTGGGATTTGGGTTACCTCGGACAACCTTCTGGCCATATTTACGCCATCGATACCCATCATCCAGTATATCAACCTCACTCAACGTTTGAACGACAACACGAGGCTCACGGATGGGCTTAACCACTGCCGTAATGAGATCAATGCTGCCACCGACATCTGTCTTTCTGGAATAAATATATACATTTGGACAGTTTTATCTTCAGTTAAAATACAGTAGATTGGTATAACTACAGCATTGAAATGGGAAAAGGCTCTACTGATTTAACTTACCTCCGCTTCGAAAATGGATCATCTTCATCAACATCATCGTTAGTTCCATTCAATACAGGTGATGCCCCATCTGCATTATCACCATTTGCACCTCGAGGAGATGATAAAGGAGTGCCACTTGGATCAACAGTAGTAGTCTGGGTATATGCGGTGTAGTCGTCTTCAATAAGAGTGAAGCAAAAAAAAATATGGTTAGACTAATTCATTAATATTTAAATTATAAAACTCCCAAAAAATTGCTTTAATTACCTCCTTGGTTAGGTAAAGATGAAGCCTTAACAGTTTTTTCCTCTTGGATGGACATGAGAGCACCGGCAGTAAATCGACGGTTAGGTTGAGGTTTAGGATGATCATGTATACCCTTATACACCGTGTCAATTATTTGACCATCACGGGAGCGTTCAAAAATCTTTTTCACCTCGCAGTTAGGATGTGTACATTTGTAATAGCTTCGAGGAAATTCACATCCCTTCACAACTTTCTGCCCGTACTTCCGCCAGTTATATCCATCATCTGACGACTTGTCGGTCATAACCGAAGGCGCAGTATCTTTATGATCAGATTGCGGGGCCTGATTTCCATTAGAATGCTCTCCTTGGTTCATATCATCGGAATCAACATCAACAGGCATATTAACTCTCGAGGCTGACATACTGACAGGTGCACAATTGCTAAATTCTTTAGAGGCTAACATCTCTGAGTTGGACAAAGGCAATGAGACAAAAGGGCGAAACTGGCATTGGTCCTGAAAGAGATAGAGACAGATATGTTATCAGGTTCACGAGTATGGTCAGCAGCGGAATGATTTATATACAATCTCAGGTTGAGGCTGACATAAATTTAACATTGCTTTTGATTATAGGTCGATTGGAAATTCTTTATTTGGAAAATATTAAGAGGATATTTAAATATAGTTACCAGTTACCAGTTGAAATACAAGTGTGCATCTCTATAAATACTTTAGGAAAGGAAATGTCAATACGATAATAATTCCATTAAACTTTTTAGGAAAGAGAAAAGGTTATAATTCTGCTAAGGTAAGTCCAATTAAAAAGAACTCTTAAAAAAATCACAATCTACCATAACATAATGATGATATTTTATATTTATATTTGACCATATGTTACATCCTTTTTATGTCTTTGCTTAGAGTTGACATCTCTCTGTTTCTCGCTTCTTCATTGACCTGAATATAGGGATCACTCTGTCCATTGTGCGGAACTAGGCAACCTGAATGATGTAAGGCATCTTAGAAAATTATGTATCAGGCTGACTACAGGCTGTTTGTATTGATTTTCAACTGAAGCTTCTATAGGACATGGGGCTTGATTAGGGTTGAATTACAAATCGAAATGTGAAGCTTTTTAACAGAAACTCGGGAATAATATTACTTAGGGTTTGTTACAACTATTCTAGGTTTAACCATCAGATGCGAAGAAGGAAAAATAGGAATCCCTTGCAAAGGTTGGCAAGCACAAACATAAAATCAAGTTCTAGTAAATAACTCTATTAAACTTGGGGAGATTTCAATAATTATATACAAAAGCTGATCAATTAGGTTTGTATACTAGAGACCAAACAAAATTCTAATACAACTCATTCAAGATGGGTATCCTATCAATGAAACAACTTTAGTTATACACAGTTTATACTGGGGAAGTAGATAAAAAAAATTACTTAAATAGCCTAGTCAAGTTAGACACCTAATAATCCCCAATCACAACAGAAATTCCAAATTAATCCTTAATCTAATCACATAATGACTTGACCATAATTCAAGACGAACACTAATATGCATTGAGACTTTTGGATCCTCATTATTCTCCTCTGTATTCAGTAAAACTCGACCTTGAGTTTTAAAGAGTCGAAGAAAGATAAAAGATAAGCCATGATTTTGAATCCACATACATCAAAAATCTTGAAGCCATTTGAAGTTAGACTGATATCTTTGAGACTACAACGATATTCCTTTTCAACTCTAGGCTAAAATTGTCATTGATGATGAAACTAATGCCTTCATGGATTGTTGCTTAATGGTTCGATTTCGATTGCTCTAGGCCAGGAAACTCAAGTCGACTGCTAAAATTGTCATTGACGATGAAATCAATGTCTTCTTGGATTGTTTGAGGAAATTTGAAAACTAATTATAATTTCCTTAACTAGTAATAATGTTTCTAGTTCTACCAACCGCCTGGATGAATAATTGGATAGTATAATTAAGTAACAAGCAAAGCAAGAGAAATACCAAAGGTCCTGCTGATGATAATCCTGAAACAGAATTAGATCCAGTATGGGGTCTAAACTCAAAGCCGTTGGATTTTTGTTCATCAAATGGATTGCTATTGGAGCTATTTCTGCTTAACAGGAATGCGGCCGAACCACCAAAGCCGTGCATCAGGTGAGGCTTGAAAAAGGAACCAGTAGTTGGAGAAGGTTCTGCCTGAAAGATTAAGAAGAAAATCCACAACACTATTAAAACTAAACCTTTAAACAGTCACTAATCTCCAACAAAGATTTTACTTTAATTCTGGAGGCACAAACAAAGTGTATATAAATTTCACAGTTATCTTAATTCCTTGATTCTTAAGACTATTTGTATAAGTGCACATTTCCTTTTGCTAAAAAGACAGCACAAAATAAAGGGGTGAAGCACCAAACAGAAAAGGAAGATTCATTTTGTGAAGAAACAACAATGAAGGTCGAATAGACCCCAAAAAAATAATAATAATAATAATAAGAAATGAAAAGGACATATACTCTAGAACAGAAGACAGACATAATGGAAGAGGGATGCTAATAATATAATATGACTTAATGTGAGCATCAGAATCCCAAGGTCCCTAATTGCGCATACAGGAATCCACAATTACAAAGTATACATATTCTATTCAAATGAGCACTCAAAATAAATAATACATGATTGAATAATTCGCAAAGTGTGGAAATGGTATCAACTATCTAATCTCAATTTCAAAATTTACTTTAGCATATGAGTTGATTAAAACTGAAATCATATTATTAGGTCACGAATCTCAGCTAAAGCCACTACTATGACGTAATCGCACCTATCCGTTCGGTTGCTGTGCTGATAAAACGTTAATCAAAGTAAATTAAAAGTTCATAATCTCAAACACAATTTAGTCCGAATCTATGACACAGATAAGTAGCAACTAAAGCATAAATCAACAGAAATAAGTTGAATCTGAATCTAAGTTTCGTGTTTATTACCTTGATGTTGGAGAGGAGAACAGGAGATTCGAGAAACGACGTCGGACTGAGACCAGAAGGTATAGTGATGGAAGTGGACCTGGTTATAGGGAGTTTAGCAGGGGACATAAGCTTGTACCTTGCGCTGTTGGATCCGGCACCGGAGTATGCGCAGACTCCGGCTCCCGCTTCGTAATTGTGATCTGTAGCTTCGACATTGGAGGTGTGGAATCGAAGTTCAGATGGATTGCTATGGGACTGAGAGTGAGAGTAGGGGTCTCCCATTGACGTGTTTTGTTAGAAAGAAAAGACGGTCGGTCAAATTTTGTGTTGAAATGGAAGGGAAGGGGAGGGGTAGTTTGGGCTCTTATAGAGGAGAGGGTAAAATGGTAAATTGGAGAGGAAGAGTGATACTGTGACAGTGAAGGAAGAAACGCTCAATTGACTTGTTGGATTGAATTGTCATTGCCTTGTCAGTATCATTTATTACGCTCTTACTAATTACTATACATCTTTACAACTGCACTTGGAAGTACATGATTTATCACAGCTTCCTTTTTCTTAAAATAAAACCCAAGAAATTCAGTAATTATACAAATTTAATTTTAGATTTTTCAAGATTTGAATTTTTAATATTATCATTAACTTTTAAAATATAATTTTTCAAATTAGCACTTCAACTTTCTCGTATTAGCTGTCATCATTTGATTTTTATTTTAAATTGCTTTTTTAAGAATTACTAATTAAAATCACAAATATAGAGTTAATTGAAAATCAAAACTACAGTTTACAGTAAAATAGTCATACTTTATGGTAATCATAAATTCATAATCTCATCCACACTATTTGCAATAAATGATACTCCCTCCCTTCAAAATGCATTAACATATTAATCAATCAAAAAAAGGGATATGTATTACATTCCCACTTTTTATGGATATTAAAAAATATATTTGATTATACAAAAAAATTTAAATTATTTTTAATAATATTATAATTTAGATATTGGAGTAGTAGTTAAAATTGTAGAATATAATATTGATGTTATAGTTTTAAATAGTAGAATAATAATTAAAATGGTGTACCATATTATTGAAGTAATAGATGAAGTGATGGGTTATAATGTTGAAGCAGTAAATAAAGTGATAAGCCATATTTGATAAAATAAAAATAATTTAGACAATTTCTATTATTAAACTTTATAAAAATAGAATTTTACAATTTTAATGGAACGTCAAAAAAATTACAATTTTAAAAAGATAAATGGAGTAATTTACATACGTGCGTGTCACATAATATTTTAAAATTGTAATTTATGTCATATGTAACGGACATATATGTATATTAAAAGATATAAATAATATAGTGTATGCAGTTGAATATACCAAAATAGCTTAGAAATTATATCCCTTGTAATACTATGCACACGTGTACATTAAAATTATGCATTCGTGCATCAAAAAGTATAAATTTATAATGTATTATAGTGCATGCAACTCAAGTAATTGCGTACACGATGGTGTACGTCTCAAATTTCAACATTAATACAAAAAATTATTTTTTAAAAGTTAATTTAGAATAATTTAAAATTTAAATTTGATTGGAATCCATTTAGATATTTTTATTTTTTAAATGATATTTTTAAAAATAATTTATAATTTTTGTAATTATATTAACTATAATTACATGAATTATTATGAATTTCAAACTTGAAACTAATATTAGAAAACTTTTCAAAAATAAAACATACTCTTATATACATTGTATCAAAAGGAGTACAATTACTTATTTCCAAAAAAGATAAATTTGATCTTAAAAATCAAATTATGTCGAATTAAAGGAAGGAGAGATTGTACTAGTTTGTGAATTATTTACAATATTCATAATACAGTTGATTATGATCAAATAAATGTATATTTAGATAAAATTGAATTTAACTTCTCTTATCTCTAAAACTCATAATTATAGATAGGGTTCGTTTGATACAACTTATTTGAAAATAGATTATAGATTATTTAATAATCAAATTATTAAGTAAGTTGTTAGTTCTGTTTGGTGTAATTTTTTAAAAATAAATTATTGAATAAGTTTATGAAACTAATAGGCATTGTTTGGTTCAGTTTATTGCATCTACTTATAATTTTTTAAAAATTATAATCATATGTTTGGCATAGCTTTTTTTAAATAATCACCAAAGTGATTGCACAAGCATATTATGCAGCCAAAAATCACTTGTAAAAGTTGTTCCTCAGCAACTTATTTTCACTGTTGGGGAACCTTTTTGCTGAAATTACTAATTTACTCTTTGTTGACCTCGATTATTACTGTTGACTAACCCCCTAGCATACCTGTCGGCCACCACCACTCTTTTGCCGACCATACATCTGGTCGGTCACCATCATCGACGAAAAACAACACTAAAAATCAATTTAAATTTATGAAAATTCGTTTTGGACTTTGGGTAACAAAATTAAATCATCAATTGATAAAAAAATGAAGAATTTGTAGCTTTTAATTCAGGTTGAAGCTCAAGAAGATCGGGTTTGAATCCCGACTGTAATTGAGATTGTATAGCCTTAATTTTTGATCAAAATTGATAATTTATGGGTTGAATAAATTATGCAGATACCCAGAAGGTTAATTACGAAGATTTGTGAAAGATCGAGGAGGGGGAATATAGGAGGGGGAGTTTTGTTGGCCAGCGACGGAGAAGAAAGGAGGGTGACCTTTCTCTCGACAATGGCTTCCTTGGCTGGCTTGAGGGTGCAAATGGCGGTGGTCATAGCCAGCTTGAGGGTGCAAATGGCGGTGGTCATGGCCGGCATCAACATCTCACTGGAGATAGTGATGGTCATGACCGATGGTGCACAGTGAGAAGCCCAGGGGAGGGTCAACGGTTGAGTTGACCCAGTTATTGAATAGTTGTCAATTTATAACATTAAGGGCAATTTTGGTAATCAATTTAATTTGTCAAAATTTTATTTAATTTAGTTTAACAATAATCTATTTTAAAATAAGATGTATTAAATAGAAATATCAACTTATTCAATAATTTGATTATTAAATAATTTATAATATATTTTCAAATAAGTTGTAGCAAACGAGCCCTACCTGCCTGTTTGGTAAAGGTTTTTGGAAGTGATTATAGTTGTTTAAAAGGTATAATAACTTCAGAGTTCTGTTTGTTTTAACTTATTTAATAAGTTACTTTTAGATTGTACAAGCTGCTAAAGCACATAATAATCACTTCTAAAAAGTTAAAGTGTTTGTTTGGTTCCGATTTTTAGAAGCGATTATAACTTTTTAAAAGCTATAATAATTTCATAGTTCTGTTTATTTCAGCTTATTTAATAAGTTGCTTTTAAATTATATAAATTACTAAAGCACATAATAATCACTTCCAAAAAATTAAGTTTCAAAATTTTATTCAATAATCTGTTTTAAAAAAACTATACCAAACAGAACTAACCACTTATTCAATAATATGATTATTAAATAATCTATAATATATTTTCAAATAAGTTGTACCAAACGAGCTCTTAGTTATCTTTCTAAAACCTCTTTCTATCGTCCTATTTTCAAAAAATAAAAAAGGTCATTTTCTTCCCTCTTTTTTCACCATTTTCCTAGTTTTATGTTAGATTTTGCAAGTAATTATCCTCTCATAATTCTCGAATTTTTTATTTTTTTAAAAAAAAATTGTATTTATTTAACACGCGGTACGCATGTTCAGTTAGACTAGTATATATATAACACAAATCATCTAAAACTCAACTTTTTTTTTTGTTCAACATTTAGCCATTTGTTGGACCCTAGACTCGTTATCTCAATCGAGTTAACTCAGTTATTTGTTTCATATTGAGTTGGTTTCTTTTTTGGTTCAACATTTAACCATTTTTTCAACAATTTTGCCCCATAAACTCAATTATCTCAATTGAGTTAACTCAATTATTTATTTCATATTAAAAAATAAATTATAATTGTCAATATTTGAACCCAAATCATTATGGATAAATTTGCCACTCTACTAAACTTATAAGAACCCAGTATTTTAATTTTATAAATATGATAATTTGAGATACTAAATAAAATTATTTGTTTCCGACAAAAAGA
>JAUMHB010050929.1:0-16472 GCA_032359685.1 Pittosporum tobira
ATTTGGACATATGTTGATATTTTGACTGCCGATATATTGTTACTACTCTTTGAGTAACAATAATTCCTAAACTCATTCATTATATCTTGATAATATTTGGCTATTTTCGTTACAAAAGTTGAAAGTCAACAATTTAATTATTTGTGTAATCTTCAGATTCAGAATTGATTATCGGTGCCTTAGCCTGAGTGGCAAAGGCGTACAGATATTATATTATGGCATGTGTGGCAGAATTGTTAAATTATGATTGTTTTTGGCCGAGGGCAAAGACG
Organism: Pittosporum tobira; assembly: GCA_032359685.1. Taxonomy (NCBI): domain Eukaryota; kingdom Viridiplantae; phylum Streptophyta; class Magnoliopsida; order Apiales; family Pittosporaceae; genus Pittosporum; species Pittosporum tobira. The sequence goes on from JAUMHB010050929.1 coordinate 273, forward strand.
TGTGGTATTGGTGACGTTTACCTGTGTGGTAAAGTCACATATGCTGACATGGTCAGTAATGATAACCTGATGACGGTTTAAAGATTGGAGTAACTAGACATTCATAACTGCTTTACTTTCATTACCTTTACATGCAATTACATTTGACAGTTTTTCATATGTCTATGTTCTCATTTACAATCAGTTTGTTGACTTATAAGACTAAAGATAACTTTCTTGTTTCAGTTATCCTTAGTTATGGTATTCCTTACTGAGCTATTTGAGCTCACTACTTTACTTCATATTCATTTCAGGTGTAGATAACTAATAGCGGGGTTGTTGGAGGGAATGAACTAGAGGTCCAAATGCTTAGATGTTTCCGCTGCGTAGTATTTGTTAAAAGAATAAGATGTGTAAAGAGAGCTGTATAATATTTATTTGTATTTTCAGTTATATCATTTATAACCTGTGTATTTGTAAGTATGGAATTAATAATAAATTGCAACCCAAGTCGGGATGTGGATGCCCAAATTTGGGGGTGTCACAAATTACTTGTCTCTTTGGGTTCTCACCCGGTTCAAACATTACATTCAGACCAAATGAACTTATCTCATATGGTGAATGTGCACATCGCAAAGTAGGAATCTACTTGTCCTACATGATTTTTCCTATAAGGTTCCGGAGAATTACCTGTCTTTCCAACGTTGGCATACTCGATCTCCGTTTTTCATTCGAACCCTAATCCATTTTCTAAGAGAGCATGCCACACATGATTGAGATGCTTGGCGTTCAAATAGTCGTTTAATACATTATGTACAAGTGATGCAATCTCATGCATTCATGACGATAAAATATGTATGTACAATGAAACAATTGAAATTACACATAAAAAGGGGCGAGAATTGTACTTGCATGTGCTAACTTACTCCAAGCATGCTTGCCGGTGCTTTGCCTCCGTTTCCATCTCGTTTGCTCCGTTTGCTCCGTTTGTGTTCTAAATCAACCTCAACGTCCCCCTGACTTCTTAAACAAGTTCCTATACTCATAAAAGACCTCATATTAGTGACTATTTTAGTTTTTAAGTCCTACTATACATTTATGGTTTTTTCACTAATACCCAATTTCTAGATTCACTAAGTCAGTATCGTTCTAATATAAGTAACTTTTGCCTCATACACCTCTTATTGACGTACATATATTTTTTTTTTTAAATTACACTTTCAGAAATTCGTATATACTCAGGTCCAAATAGATAATTGAAAATAAATTTAATGTCTTGACAATCTCATCTAGAGGATATATAGAGTCCAAGATGCTAAAATTACTCATCCATGTAAATTAAGACTAGATTAGAAATTAATAGCAAAAAAACAACAAAATCATCTCAGCATCTCGTTTATTCTTCAGGTGATCATCGTCTCCATGGAAAAGCAACTCCCACACCATACAAAGGACGATGCAAACGCATCATTCCCCAATCAAACAACTGCTTTTTATGAAAAGCGCAATTAATAGGAAGCTAGTATTCAATCCAATCGGACCTTACTATGCAACTCTTGTAGCTGGAATAAAAAAAAGAAGAAAACCCAATATTGAAATAACTAATCAATCCAGATAAATGAAAACCACAAAAGAAAAATAAGTCCCCTAATTATATACATACAGAATCTAGGGTTTTCTGAATGTCATTCAGTTTGCTTATGTATGTTATTTTTTAAAATCGACATAGGCTTGCTTGCTTGAGAATGAACTGCTAGAATTGTAAACTGATACAGTAATTCCGTGACTTTTTTTGTAATTGAATCGGATACCTGAGACCGCGACTCCGTCTGGGTGTATCTTCAATAACCCAAATTTGTTGTTCAAATGTTATCCCATCTCCTCTCATAAATTCAATCAAATAATTGTATTATATTTAAATTTATTAACTATAAATTTTTATGAAATACTATTGTTGTATTGAATTGGGATAGTGGATGGTACAACATATTTACAAAGTATTGTCATTTTTGGCCCGCTATTATTATAAATTTTAATTATATGGTTCTTGTGAGTTTTGTGAAATAAATGCCACCACCAATTGAAAAAAATAAAAACATACAAAAAAACAAAAACAAAAACAAAAAAAGGGGGAAATCTTCAACCAAGATCCACATTAAAAGCCGAAACGAACTAAAATTAGAAACTCTAGTTTATATAAGAAAACGGGAACGTACATTAACAAAAACAAAGTACGTCGAATTTGAAGACGTTGTCTAAAGACGATCAATTATTTTTCTAAGATGATAATCCTTCCGTTTTACTCTTTTTGTTTCAAATTAATTACCTACTTTGACTGATTTTAGACAAAATGATTTTTTAAATTGATTTTTATATTATTATTTTTTTAAAATTGTAGATAAAGTGAATACAACTATTAGAAACTATGTACAATTTATTACAGACTCCAATTATCATAATTGAGAAAATATATCTATATATGTTTAGTTTTGCTTTCAAAAATTATAATTTTGACAAAAAAAGAAGTAAAAATAGGTTTTTATTTTGAGACGGGTGGAGTAATACACATGCAAGAGAACTACCGACTTTAAAAAGTTCTTTTAATACTTTTAAATTTAAGATTACATAAATTTATTTGATTATCATCGATACAATTGTGAAAATATTAAACTATTAGACAAATACTATTAATTGCAACAAAAAAGTACTGCAAAATAAAAATAAATAATGATCACAGTCAGCAGTTAAAAATTAATAGTGCTCTAATATATTAAAATTCAGATAGTACAAAGGTAGAATACAAATAAGGATGCTTCCAAAGAGACACGAACACGAGCTAGATCAACTCCACTTGTCATATTGGTTGTTGAAGGAAACTCATATATAATAATCTTAAGACCATCAACTGTGTCTCTAAAATGATATAAAGCTAGAGTACAAATAAATATGGTTCCAAAAAGATACATACAAACACAAGAGCTAGATCAAATGCACTTGTTTTCTTGATTGATGAAGGAAGCCAATGTTTTAAGCAGAGCCACAGCATTTTCATTGGTGGGGCTAAACAAATGGAACACATGGTCCTCCCCCTTAGCTTCTGCAACTTCCACATTTCCACCCCAACCACTCTTATCCAACACCTCTTTGTAATACCAACCCCTATCTTTGACCACATCTTTCTCAGCCCCACAAACCAGCACTCTCTTGCACCCTAGCCCACAAAGTCCCGGATCCAAATCCCGGGTTCAACGTAGCGTCATCCAGCCCACTACTCTCCGGGTTCGCAAACCCCACAATTTATCATTCATTGCTTTCCTTGAGACATCAACCAGTTCAATACCCATAGGCTCTTCACCCCAAAAGTATGGATGGATCAAAGCAATCCCATCCAGCTTCACACCACCCAAACTTTCTGACCCGGCCTCCTTGGCCATGTTATGTGCAATATTACCACCTGCACTATCTCCAGCAAACAACATGCGTTCAAAATCAACGAACTCCTTCAACCATGGCTCTTGACCATCTCCATTACAATGAGACGCAATCCACTTGATTGCAGCCCAAGAATCTTCATACGCGATAGGGAGAGGATGTTCTGGAGCTAATCTGTAATCCACAGAGACTGCTATAACATTAGCTGTTGGAATTTACAAAGTTTGACAAATATTAATTGTTGGTATAGTGACAAAATTAATGTCATAAATAATTAAAATTAATAGTTGATGTCAAAAGAAAATTTGTAGAGCTCTGTGAGAGATTTCCAACGATTCAAGAATCATATAATTCTAATAAGAATTGAGAGATATATGATGTTTCAAAGTGAGTGTGTTAGAAAACATTTATGAACAAATTAAAGTATATTAAATGCTTTGTCCCACATTAGTTACACTATAAACTATTTAGTTTATAAGTACGTATGCATCAAGTACTTCAAATGAGAAGTAAATGTAATACAAGGAATGGAAAGGCAAAGTAAGGTAGTAAGTTTTAAACATCCATAACTCCGGCGTTGAGCCTTCGCCCCGAGCATGTACCGGATCAGTTTGCACAAAGTACTGTTTTCTAGAGGCCTCTCGAGTCGACCATCTTTGTATACTCGAATCATGGGGAAAAACTCATGGAGTATTTCAGTTGAAGCCATATGAGAGGAAATGAAGAAACTTGGAGAAATGTTCTGATATATATTGTTGCAAGAAGGTGGAAGATAAGTTTGATAAAAAGGTGGAGATATATGGATAGAAAGTTATTGACTTCTCCGGAGATAATTGTGCCATTGTTTGGTAGAGGAATCTGAATTATTGAGCATACAAAGATGGTAAGAAACATAAATAGAGAAAATTTAAAGTGTTTCACATGTATGTCCTGTTATACTCTGAGAAAATTTAAAATGTTTCACATGTATGTCCTGTTATATTCCTTATCTTCTAAAATACAAAAGCATTCTTTACGTTCTAAAAGACGAATGCATATTAAATGGATTTTAATTTTAATGTTAATGAGAAAGAGAAAGAGGTTATGAGTTAGCTAAAATGCTAAGATTACCTCCGCTAGGATTGAATCTCATGGGATGGGATGGAGATTATTAACTAGATGTTATGGATTCCTTAAAAAAAAATTAAATAAATAAAAATAAAAATAAATAAATAAAGAGTTAATGGAAAAAATCTTAAAATTTAGGCTTAGTTATAGTTTTAACCCAAAACTATTCGCGATTTTGGAACTAAAATCTCAAATTTTTAATTTTGATAAATTGAACTTTAATATCCTCATATTGGCCCAAACTGAACCTTATGACAAAAAATCCAAAATTGAGCTGAGAGCATACATGTGTATATCACGTGCAAGAGTAAAATAGTCTTTTAAGGGCATATTCGACATTTACCATTACCGATCGTTCTTAAGCCACCAAAAATTCAAAAAAAACCAAAACAAAAAAAACAAAAAAAAAGCCCCAAAATAAAATGGGGAGATCTTCAAGCAAGATCCACATTAAAAGCCGAATTAACTAAAATAAGAAACTCTAATTTATAGGAAAATGAGAAAGTACATTAACGAAAACAAAGTACGACGAGTTTGAAGACAAAAAAGATGATCAATTAATTTTCTAAGATGATAATCCTTCCGTTTTATTCTTTTTGTTTCAAACTAATTTACCGACTTTGACTCATTTTAGTCAATTTGATTTTTTTTGAATTAATTTTTATATTATTTTTTAAAGTTATTGATAAAGTGAATATAACTATTAGAAACTACATACAATTTACTACATACTCCAATTATAGTAATTGAGAAAATATATCTATATATGTTTAATTTTTGTTTTTAAAAATTCTAATTTTGAAAAAAAAAAGAGTTAAAAATGGGCTTTTATTTTGAGGCAGATGGAGTTATACACATGCAAGAGCACTACAGACTTTAAAAAGTTCTTTTAATAATTTAAGACTATATAAATTTATTTGATTATTATCGATACAATTATGAAAATATTAAACTAGTAGACCAATATTTATAATTGCAACAAAAAAGTATTTCGAAAGGCAAATAAATTCATATTAATTTGAGTTTTAAAATGATCATAGTCAACAGTCAAAAATTAATAATGTTCTTATATATTAAAATTGAGATAGTACAAAGGTAGAAATCAAACCACTCCAAACTCAAAATTTAGCACTCCAAACATCAATCCATCCATCAATCATCCATTCTTACACCTCTAATCTATATATTTCATCCATTAAACACCTCAATTCAATTCAAATATTCAAAACCCACCAAAAGCCTATCTTTGTGACCTTTCAAATTCCAATCAATCGGAGGTCAGGAAAGCTTGGGGGACACATTGTGTAGTTGTTTGTGATTGTTTGTGATCATCATGCATATACGGAGGACGTCAAAAAGGCAAAAGGGTGAATCTTCTTAAGGACAATCGAGTCGCTCGCAAGGTACTCGACAAAATGTACCAGCGAACCCCTATGGCATAATTTTTCGAGACGACGAGCAGAAAATGAGGTATAACGTCTTATTAATCACCAAATTCTTAATACACATTATATCAACTTCTGTACTTTGCGAGATTTAGGTTTTCTTGAGGATATTAGATGGATGAGTGAGCGAACGAGATGGAGTCAGTTCATTGAAATGAAGGGGGCCACTTATATTCGATTGGTGTTGGAATTTTTGAGCATGTAATGGTCAACTTGGCTAGGAATAATCAGGGGATGACTTCCTGGTTGATGAACAACGAGTATACACTGACCTTGGCAGAGTCTAACGGAATCTATGGTTTCTCGGTTAACAAGAATTAGATTACTCTCATTACTTTCAATTCCAATCACTTCTTCTATCAACTCACAGGTCAAGTGAATTCAATTTTAAAGCCTACAAATGTTCATAACCCGTGCTTTCGATATATGCAATGCTTCATGGCACACATGATTTTCGGCCGTGGTGATAGTGATGGAGTTTTCCAACGGGATGAACTCCTCATTCTTTTCGCGATGTTCCATGGTCGAGAATTTGATAATGGGGTTAGTTTAATGCGACATATCACCAAGTAATCACACCAACCGAAGGGTGATATAGTGTTTAGTGGACTTATTACACCAATTGCCACACACTTTGGGGTCGATTGCTCTAATCTCATTGAGGCTCAAGGAAGCAATACAATTGACATTGATTCAAACATAGCCATGCACATGGTCGCCAATCGGGGTAATCTTTATTGCATTTGCTTGACAACTGATTATCGAATGCCACTGCCAAATCCTCATACATCAGTACATAAAGAAGCCAATTGGGTATACCTAGAGGTATTTTTGGCACATGAGTGCATTGATATTCCACTAGACCAGCCGAGGACAATCGTCGAACTAGAAGACGATGCCGATATGGGACCGGAGGATGTTCCCGATTATTCTGGTCTCCATGATGATTTTAGACAACTGATCATTTTCACAGCACCTACTACGTCTAGTGGTGTTGGACATAGTGGAGCGGGACCAAGTGGGACGGCTACCTCAGGTGCTACTTAGGAAGATGTTCGTACTACTCTTGCATGGATTGAGGCAGAGCAAGCCCATCAAAGGTCCATGTTACAACAAATCTATGATTAACACATATCCTAGGGCCACTTTGGGCCTCCATCTTCTTGATCAGGTGTGTTTATTCATTTTCTTTCTCGTACGCGCTATTTTTGTTTTGCATTGGGGACAATGTATTGTTTAAGATTGGGGGAGTGAATGACATGCTTGATACCTTATGTGTTGACATGCTTAGCTTTTTAGGGTGTAAATATTCGTTTTTATTCCAAAAAAAAAATTAGAAATTTTTTTAAAATCCAAAATTTTAAAAAAATACCCATAAGTTGTCTTGAAAAGAACTCCATGCATTTAAGCCGAAGAAGAATGAATGGACTTAGTAGGTTTTGAAAATTTTTTAGAACTAGTAGTTTGCATTCGTAAACTTATGCCTAGGACTATATGAGTCGAATTTTGCATACTTAAGTCCTGTTTGCTCTACTATGTTTGATTTATAAGGTGTTTCGAATCACTTCCCATTAGCTCTATGATATTTTCATATGGATTTTAAATGACGGTAAAGTACTTGGACTTCCATAGTGACTCTTGAGTATTTTTGGTTACTGGAGAAACACTTGACCACGAAAAGAAAAAAATTCAAAATAAAAAAATTAAATAAAAGAGTTGGAAAGAAATTAGAGCAAAATGCCCATCAACTCTATAGGCAAACCCTATGAAATAAATACAAGAAAACATTAAGTGCTCCTTTGAGATTTTGGTATTCAAGGGGACGATCCATGCCTGTGAATAAGAGAAATCATTCATATGGTCAGAAGTCTATGGTATTGCGCTTAAAGGTAAAACTCCAACTTGGTACTTTGATATCTACGAGTTAATACATGTTGCACATGAGCACACAGACACTTTTGAATTAAATTGTAGGGAGTGAGGGAAATTTATGAGAATTTGTACTTGTTATGGATACTTGTAACTTAAGTTGTGTGGAGTTTTGCTTGTATATGATAAGTTGTTTGTTTATTAATTGCGGATTATTAGTCTTAGATAATTTTCTCCACCAGCTTTGTCACTTCATAATTTTTCAGTTGGTTTAAATGTTTTAAATCAAGGGGTCAAATCTCTTTAAGTTGTTTTTTCATGTTTAGTTTGCTTGAGGACAAGCAAAAGTTTAAGTTTGGGAGAATTTCATGAGGGCTTAATTGATATATTATTTTATTAATTTATCTCTTAATTTATCATTAAGTTGCATGGATTTGGATTTATTATCCTTGTTTTGGGCTAACAATGATCTATTTGGAGGATTGAATTATTTCCTCGTTTTGGGCTTATTTTTTAGTGATTTGGGCCTAAAAAGAGCTTATTTGGACAAAAATCGAGTTAAGGACCAATCCTGAAATGACAAGGATTGCTAGAAATCGAAACAAGAACCAAAACAAAGTAGTAGAGAGTTTTACACCTTGCCTTTTGGTCGTAAGGTGGCTTACGGCCATAAGGCCACTCGTAAGCCAGGACGTACAATTTTTCATAATCCTGTTGACTTTTTCGGATAGTTTTGACTTACGTGATTTTGGGTTTTTCTAAAAGTTTTTTGACACCGACCAAGAAGGCAAACCTAATTAGAGTCAAATTGTGAGAAAGATTTATTTAGAAGCTATAAAAACCCCCTCCTAACTCAGATTTTCACACAATTCATACAACATACGATTGAGATAAGATTAGGAGCTCAAGGAGATGGAGACCAGAGGGCTATCAACGAATAAATCATGCCTACTTCTTATGGGTTTTTTTTTTTTTATCTTTTCTATTATATTTTGTAGTGTAAATATGTTTTAATTTTTTTTATGCTAAGACTACACGGATCCTATCTCTAATTAATTAAAAATTTATTTAGAGTTTATCATGTGTTTATATTGGTTTTTCATGCTTATTAAGTTATGATTAATTGAATCATAGCCATAAATTAAATCATGTTAGGAATAGTTCAAGGTGATTTGTACGGTTTCGGTAGTAATTGACTTCATAACGTTTGATGAATCCGGGAATTCCATAGAACTTAATGCTCTCTTAATTATTTAAATTCACATAGAGATATGATGGGTTAATAATTGGAGTATGGATACTTTCACTAGGAATAAACTAGTATCTAATCTAGGAAAATTTCATTGTCATGCACATATTAAATTAATATAAATTGCATGTTAAAGTCAGTAAATCCTAAGTTATAATTGGATAGGTGAGGTCAAAATATTAGTATACTTTCTTCATATTGATTAAATCTTTTATTTAGTTTAGATATAATTGTTAGGATAATTATTTGTTAGCTTAGTAAAAATCAAATCTTTATTTATTTGCTAGATAAAATAGAGACTAAAAATAGTGGTACATAGTTGACATCAGTCTCTGTGGGAATGATAATTTTTATACTATAATTTGGTTAGTGTACACTTACACTTAATCCCAATCACTTTTTTTTGAGAATACTTGGACAAGCTTAATTTATTTTTGAAAAGTTTTATCTCATTTGGAGGTCATTTAGTATTTTTTTTAAATGCCCACAGAACACTGCATAAACTCTCTGTAGAGTAGAAGAACACTGCATAAACTCTCTATAGAGTAGATTTTTCTGAAACTTTACCCAATTTTGAAAAGTCATAACTCTTTCATAAGTGATTGACATTAAGCTGTTTTTGAACCTATATGAAGCCCTAAAAGTGTAGAATTTGGAAAATTTAAGTTTGTTACTAAACAATTTTTATAACATAAGTTATACATATTTGAGTATAGCTGACTTAGTAAAATTGGAATTGAGTACTAGTTGAAAAAATCATGAAAAGGGATTGTAAGGCTTAAAGATTCATTAGGTTACTAATAAAAGGCCGTTTATGAATATAGAAACTTATGTAAAGGTTGGAGGAAGTGCATTTTGGGAGTAAGTTTAATGCTAGCAAGGCAAGTACACTACTCGCCCTTATTTTTCACGTATAATTTTATTACTTCATCATACGTGCATGATTTTTTTGTTGCAAATGCATAGTTTGCTTCACTTGTGTATATGATATTTTAAACAACTGTTTGAATGTTGTACATTCCTACCATGTATGGTATGTCCCGTAAGAGCTTAGATGATCTCGAATAATAAACAGAGATCGAGTATGCCAATGATTGGAAGACCGGTATATCGAGACCCTACAAGAAAGAGTCCTATAGTCGCAGGAACATCCCTGCTTGCGATGTGAACATTCGCCAGAGAAATTTAGTTTATTCGGTCTGGACTTTATGTTAAGATCGGGTGAGCCCCCAAATAAGTAGATTAATTAGTATGTGCATGCTCACATTATTTAATATATTGTTGCATGGTTTACATTAGAGCTCGTAGATCATGCTCTCATTTTAGAACTCACCATTTACCTGTGGATTCAAAATGAGTTTTATTTCAATATATCAGAATTTTTATAAATTTTATTGATATTTAGCGTCGAGAGTTTTGTACTTGATGAGCATTATCCCTCATTCTTGCTATATTTTAAAATTGTTTACAGTTAGAACAAACCAGGAGGATAGCTCGAGAAATTTTGGACGACGAGTGAGATATATGAGGATTTGTCTAGCCTAAGAAAGACGGTTAAAATGGGATGCTGATTTGTATTATTACATTAAATATTGTTTGTAATTAGTATGTTTTCCGTTGCATCGCAACAGACCAAGGATGAAATGTAGATCCTGGGGAAGAATTTAACGAGGAAAACATTAACTTATTTTATAAGGAAATTGATGAATGTGTTTTGAAAACCAATTTAGGTGAATAGTGATTGTACGGAGACCAGGGCGTCACACCAAGAATCTTCATACGCGATAGGGAGAGGTTGTTCTGGAGCTAATCTGTAATCCACAGAGACTGCTATAACATTAGCTTCCGCGACAAGGGAGTTAAGAAAATTATGACACAGCTTAGAAAACGCACTCCCACAAACAAAACTGCTCCATGAAAGTAAACTAGGAGAGGGAGTTTGTGATTACGGTTTGCATTTTTTGGTATGTAGCGCCTAGCGGACAGACTGCTTTCTGGTGTAATCTTGACATCTTTTGATTGAACACCATGCAATAATAGTACTGTTGTCTAGAGGCTTCTCGAGTCGACCATCTTTGTATACTCGAATCATGGGGAAAAAGTCATGGAGTATTTCAGCAGAAGTCATATGAGAGGAAATGAAGAAACTTGGAGTAGTGTTCTGATATAACTTGTAGTAAAAAGGTGGCAGGTAAGGTTGATAAAAAGGTGGAGATATATGGTTAGAAAGTTATCGACTTCTCAGGAGATAATTGTGCTATTATTTGGTAGAGGAATCTGAAATATTGAGTAATAGTAAGAAACAAAAGTAGAGAAAATTTAAAATGTTTCACGTGTATTTCCTGTTATACTCCTTACCTTCTAAAACACAAAAGCATTCTTTAGTTCTAAAATACAAAAGCATATTAAATGAATTTTAATTTTAATGTTAATGAGAAAGAGGTTATGAGTAAGCTAAATTGGTAAGATTACCTCCGCTAGGTTTGAATCTCATGGCCTCATGGGATGGGATGGAGATTATTAATTTGATGTAATGGATTCCTTAAAAAAAAAAAAAAGCAAATGGTAAAAATCTTAAATTTTAAAATTGGTATTAAAACCACACCCCTTTGCCCTCAAATTAGAGATGTCTAATAATTTTTTTAGTTATTTTGGTAAAATTCTAAAATTTAAAATTGATATGAGTTTATTTTGTTTTAGTGAAAAATGTTTTAATTACTGTAAACAAATTAAAAAAACATATTACAAAATACGGTGTTTGTTGATCTCAATGCTTGAATCAATTTATATTAATTTGAATTTTAAGAGTTAACAAATCGACCAAAAAAAAAGGAAATAGTCATCTATAATTTTAGAGCCAATCGAATGGGTAATTTTTATTTTGACAATGTTTAACTTTTTTCATTTGCTAAAGTTAAGTTTTTTTCATTGGAAAATATTTTGACTAAACTATTGTTGACAATGACGAAATCCTTGTCACCTGAATAACAAATACTATGGGCCTATTGGTAATTGTATTTGCTTTCAAATTTTTGTTTCTGCTTTCATTTTTTTTGAAATTCGTAACAAAGAATATTATTTGATAATTATTTCCACTTCCATAGAAGTAGAAGTAAAACCTACTGCGGCACACAAAAATTGAGAACACCAAAAAAATATGACTTCAATTTTGGCAACAAATGACACCACTCTTACTTTAATGAGGTTCTACCATCAAATCCCAATAAAATTCACCATATATATTTCAAGACCCCATCAATTCAACTTATATTAATTTATTTTTCTACACTTTTAAATTCATTGGATTCATTTAAAACTATTTCATAAATATTGTCTTAAAGTATTAATTAAATATAGATTTATTAATAAAATTATTTTTATCTATTAAAAATAAAAATAAAAATGTTCATTAAGAGGGATCATGGGCGAAATCAAATTATTAACATCTTGTGAAACCTCTAGTCATAGTTAATTAATTAATATTATTTGATGAACTATATTGCGTATTTATTTTAGCTAAACATTCGAAAATGCATTGACATAGTTCTTTAATTTATTAATTTAATGACCATATTAGTAATATTTTTCATATATTATTGCATTTAATAAAAAGATACATTAAAAATTTATTGCAATTAATATTTATAAATAATGTACATTTATCTTTCTTTTGTATTATACTAACTAAATAATATAGGAGAAGTAATTCTTCTGTCAAACATTGTTTTAAATCTCTATGTTTACTTATTTATAGTAGCATGTGGTTATCAAATAGTATTTTCTAATTTATTATTTACAATTAAAATCATGTGGAAGTAGAAACATATAAAATCAAAAATCAAAAACAAAAACACGAAAGCATAAACAATTACTAAACGGGCCCTAACTCAACATTATAATACATGTAATAAGTTTCAAATTGCCATTGAGGTCTTGGCCTAATAGTGAAGCCTAATAGTGAAGACTAAAGATTTGAGATTTCTTATTCCTAAGAGGTATCAAGTTTTAGTATTTTGTAGTGCATGAAGTTATTTTCTCCCTTATTAATTAAATAGAGCTTTATTTTTCCTCTATGTGGGATTTTCTTGCCCATCATGGGTTGTACCGGTGTGGAGTCTTGTCCAGTATATTAGGTGGATTTATGGCTCGATCATTATTATTATGGAATTAGTGGTTTTTGTGGAATTTGATCGACACCTGGATAAATTGAGATTGGTTTAATTGTAAGTTTGGTGGAACCACTACAACAGGTCTTAAGATTTCTTAGAAGTATTAGGTCTAATTCTCTTGCAATGTAGTGATCTATAAATCCATTATTATGGGATCTCTTGCATATTGTTATGGGATATTGTTACCCTATACCATAAGCTTGATAGAATCACAAGTATATAGTTACCGCAAGTATGAGCGAATAGTGCTCAACAAGTACACCACTCTCAAAATTACATGAAATATTTTTTAAAACAAATGCAACATGTTTGGAAACTAAAATAAAATCATTCTTGGCAATTGATATTATTTAAACATAAAAATTATTTTAAATCCTTTTAAGTGTAAAATACTACACATGTAATTCATCACTTTAGGTATTCACTACTTTAGGTACTCACCACTCTAGGTATTCACCACTCTAAATATTCACCACTCTAGGTATACATCACTCTATATTTCCACCAAACTAGGTATTTACGTATTCACCACTCTAGGTTTTCACCACTCTACATATTTACTAGTCTAGTTATTCACCGTTTAGGTATTTATCGCCCTAGATATTCACCATTTTAGGTATTTACTACTTTAGATATTCACCACTTTAGGTATTTACTACCTTAGATAATCACCACTTTAGATATATTCACCACTTTAGGTATATTCACCGGTTTAGGTATTTGCCACTTTAGATGTTCACCACTTTAGGTATTTGGCATTTTCTTGCAAGTGCTTATAAATTTTATGTTTTCTTTTAATCATGCAATAACTAAAGTGTTCATTCCATTTCCTAGGTACAAGAGAATCAAAACTCATATCATACAACAAACAATGCTGCATATAGCGAACAATAAACTATACGTAAAAAGGGCTAGAGATGTACTTGCTTGGCTACGCTTTAACTTACTCTCAACACCTTCATCGACTCATGTACTTCCTCTAGCCTTCAATCACTTTCCTTTGATCTCCAATCCATGACTTAGCTTTTGATGAATTCAAGTCCTAGCTCCTTAATCTCATTTGCTCTCATTTCTCTGCAAGCTTGGATGAACAAATGAACAACTCTCTCTCTCTATAGCTCTCTTTTGGCCGACCATTCTTATGAGATGAAGGAAAATTTTATTTTGTTTGGTAGATTTTTAGATGGGCAAAGTAGCAATTTCAGCCACTGTGAAGCTTCTCCAACAAGCCAAGGGCTATGAGGACTCGATTTTTGTGAACGAACGTTTATTAAATAAAATTTTTATTTTTCTATTAATGACAATTATTTTCTGCATAATTATATTACAGAAAATTTAATTAAAATAACGATATTATGCTTAAGGGCATTTTAGTCATTTTGACCAAAGATATGACCAAGGGCATTTTTGTCATTTTGACAAATGTTATGCTCAAGGGCATTTTGATCATTTTGACTAAAGATATGACTAAGGGCATTTTGGTCATTTTGATAAATGTTATGCTCAAGGGCATTTTGGTTATTTTGACCAAAAAGTCAAAAAAATGTTTAAACTCATAAAACGATCAAAGTCTAGAATCAGCACGGAAAAATAATGAATTGAAACGTCGTCGGATTTTCAGTTTGACATAGTCCCTGATTAACTTTTTGATCGGAGCGTTGTTTGGAAAAACGGACAGCGCTGTTGAATTCGCAGCGTGCCAAAACGTAAGAATATAGTATAATATTAACTTTTCACATTTTTTGAATATTTAGTTGTTTATTAATTAACAGTGCAACTGATACGTGAAACGAGACATTTTTATTCGAATTTATGAAGGGACGGCAGACAGGTGGGATCCACTGACATATAGGAGTCAGAATATTCTTTATTCCTTTGTCTTATCCCATGTTGTCTCATACCCATTTTGAATTGATGATAAGGTTGCACATGACTTTTTGTACCAATCATTGGTGACACACCAAATTAGAAAACCTCGTGCAGCCTATAAATACACACCTACACACTCAGCCCTAGACATCAAAACCCTAATTTCATATTTTCAAGCATTGTTCATAGGTACGAATTAAAAATTTAATTTTTGTTAATGTTTATTCAAATTAACGATTGAATTAGCTGCATAGATTCCCACTGATATATTTTCCACCCTCAATCGATCATCTTGAGCCTTGTATGGCCTCGAATTGATCGATTTACATAGTTCTTGAATTGGGAGAAAATTCAATTCTTGCAAAACAGTTGACGTTTTGTGAAATTGACAGAGGGCTTTTGTTCCTGAGTTGATTTAGAATGGATTCAGGCTTTAAAACACAAATTTTGATAAGTAATTACACTGTTCTTGGTGGATTTTCAGTCTAGTATGAAATGTGACAAACCCAAATTTTTAATCTGTGAAATAGTTACTGTTTGTATCGATTGTTGGTCCTCCTATCGTGTTTCTGAGGTTGTAAAGATAATTGTAGTGATTTTTAATCGATGTTTGGGGCTCAAAATCACAAGATTCAAGCTTGGCTGGTTCATCCTGCCGCCAATCATGGCTTCCTCTGCCGTGATCGGGGAAGATGGTAGGGATGGCCATTTTCTGGGGAATTAAGCTACGAGGCAGTCAATTTTGAGTTTTGGGCCTATGAGTTAATCACCAAACTTGATTTCCCGTCCAAAAATCTAGTGTGTGTGTGTGTGTGTGGGTATGCTGCATGAGTGCACTCTGCCAGCTGGCCAGTAGCAGCCCACGGTCGGTAAGGCCGTGTTCCAAAGACGAGGACAGAAGGGATGAAGTTGACCAGGTCAACTAGCTCATGGTTGACTTGGTCAACTGTGTTTTTTATTATTTTTATTTAAATATTAATTTATTTAATTATTAAATGTTATTATTATTATTATGTTATTATTATTATTATTATTATTATTATTATTATTATTATTATTATTATTATTATTATTATTATTA
>JAUMHB010050940.1:0-16472 GCA_032359685.1 Pittosporum tobira
TTTTAAAGTGAACTTTTGGATTTAATATTACTATAAGGTAATGTAATTTAATGAATCTAAAATACAATTTAAAAAATAATTATAATTGTAATGAAATTTGATTAAATAGCTATTTTTTGGCATTTATAATTTTGCAATCTTGATTGACTTCATATATATAAAGAATTAATTGTAAAATAAATTAAAATAAAAAGGTGATTTATGTATGGTTGACACAAGGTTTTTTAAGTATGTTTGTAGCCGTTGCAAATGCCTAAGAAAGCGTTGTAGACGAGCAAAATCTTGGTAGTAATGATCATTGCTATTGCATCTATACCTACAGTCAACTCCCGTTGCAATTTCTTTTGGAAGAGTTGCAGTTGATCAAAATCTTGGTTTGAATGACCGTTGGTATATTGTATACACCAACGGCCAACAGCTATTGCAATAACCTGAGGAGTTGTTGCAATTGAGCAGAATCTTGGGAGAAGATGGCCGTTGGTATAAGGTTTATACCACCGGCCACCTCCCGTAGCTATTCAAAGAAAAGGTTATTACAAGTGATCAACTACTTGGCGTGGGCATAATACTACAGTAAGAGTCGACGCCGTTGCAATAGGAAAATATACCGTAACTGTAGACTAATACCCACGCCTTTTGTAGAAATGGGATGCGTCCGTTGCTATTGGATATAGCAACGGTCTTTTGATCTATAAAAACGGCTGTTGACCGTAGCTATAGTCCTGTTTTCTGGTAATGAAGGAACAACTTTAGAAGGAAAAAATTTATTTTGGAATCCCATGATGGGAAAAAAAAATACAAATTTTGCAAAGGAATCGTCAATCATAGAAATTATTGATTTAAGATACCAGAAAACACTTATTAAAACTAATTATAGTTTATTTTTTAAAATTAATTATTTTAAAATTATTATTATTTTAAAAATAGTGCTAAAATATTATTTTGGCGCAGTTACCGAATAATTGGCACAGAAATTTGCGTGGGTTTATTGTTTCTTCTTTTTCATTTCCCAGCATCTTCATTTTGTTTCTTTTATATGGTACACAAATTATACATCTCTTTGGCAAAAATAATTGTTGGTAATTATAATTTAATTTTAAAATTAAATTTTTAATTAATTATAAAATATTGATAGGTTAAGTATAAAAATATTATCAAATTACTTTAAAAAGTTAGTTAATAAATATTTTGTTTAACTAAAAAAATACTTATTGACCAATAAATTATAATTGTAACGGTTTAGTGTTGAACCGTTACAAATAAATCTTTCATTCATACCCAAAGTTATCAATTGTAACGGTTTGGTGAATGAACCGTTACCAAAAGAAAATAATTACCATGACTTTTCTCAATTGTAACGGTTGTAGCTTTGAACCGTTACAAATAAATCTCAATTGTAAGAGTTTGCAGAACCGTTACAATTGTTAGGTATTGCTAACGGTTTCTTAAACTGTTAGGTTAGTGGGAGTTACAATTGTCCTGTGGAAGTAGGGCTTTATTTATTTTTCCATTGGCAAAAAGTTTAAAGAGAAGACAAAAATGGTGATGCAAGATGATGATGTAAGTGATGACATCATCATGGTGTAAGCATGACATAAACAATGACATCATCACAGTGTAAGTGATGATGTAAGCGGTGACCCAAGCGGTTACGTAAGTTTGGATCGAGAAAAATTTTGGAAAGTCATAGAAAATTCTAAAAAGTCCAAGAATACTCTAGGAAAGTCTATAAGCTTCTAGAAACTTCTAAAAGATGGCCTTGTTGGCCAATTTAGGAGCACTCTTTTAAAAGCCTTGGTGGACGGTTTAGAGGAAGGCTACTTGGCTCCATAAATTGTGAGCTACTTAACCATCCTAACTATCAAGTAAATTAACTACCAAGGACCAAAGTAAGCCACAAAAACTTTCCCAAGCCTTGGGAAATTTGGCCACCTTAGGAGAGAGTATAAGGTTCATTTTTCTTGCAAGTTAGTGAGAGATAGAGAAAAAGAAGAGAGAAGAGCAAGAACCCTTAACTGAACCAAGCAAAAATTAGGCAATTCCAAGCAAGCAAGATTAAACAAATAAAACCCTGACCCTAGCCATAGTAATCAAAATCATCACAATTTTAAGGGTGTATATTTCATTGGAGGCCAAGGAAGAGGAGGTACAAGAGGAGCTTAGGCCATGGAAGCTTGGAGCTTTGTTTGGAATCATTAAATTTAAGGTATAAACCCTAGCTTGGCTTCATAATTTTTATGAGTACTTGTGATTTATGATGTTATTAAAGGTCGTAGATGATTTATAATTGATGTCTTTAAGCATGGTTTGGTTAATTAGTAATGAAATTGGCATGGAGGAGGACGGGATATATACATGTTGGTGTTTGTTGTTGTTGTGGTTAAGATGGAAATTAACTTGCTTAGTTCAAGTTCATAGGATGATGTTGCATGTGTTAAATGGCTTAGAGTAGAGTAATGAAACCATGGATTAAGAATTTAATGAGTTTACAAGCTGATTAGTTGAAAAGAGATAAGTTATGCATGCTAGAAATTTGGAAAAGTGAAACTGCTAGTAATGTTTAGAAATTTGTATAAAATAATTTACAAGTGTGTTTTATACGCAACCTTTTGAGAACATATTTAACTTAATAAATTTTTCTTTCCAATAATTTCATACAAAACTGAGGTCATTTGGAATTGTATTAAATTGCTAGAAAATACCAGCAGTAGCTTCCCGCAGAAACAAGGGAACGTAGAATTTTGATCAACTTTGAAAAGTCATGGAAAATAATGTATTTACCGAAAATTCACGAAACTTTTTTTGAACATACTTGGAAGTGCACTGCAATAAGTTCAATACAAAACATATTTTCTGGAAGTTTTCCAAATTTTGGGAAGTCATTTCTTTTTCAATATAAGTCCACATTGAGTGATTCTAGAGCCCAAACGAAGCTACTAAGATATAGTTTTTGTAAATATAGAGTATGATAATACATGAGCTTTACAAAATATTATGTGTCTATTTAAGTCAAGAGAGTGTAGAAGCAGAAAATTATGGAAATGTGCCTCACTTTGAGAAATGATATCTCCCTCATCATAATTCAAAATTTAGTGATTCTTGGGCCTATTTTTAGCTTTAAAAGTGTAAAATTTTATAAGAATGGTCAAAGTGCTGAGAGGATTTTGTAGCATAACTTGGATATATTTAAGTATAATGAGTTTAATGGATCTCAAATATGACATTAGGTAAATAAAGGGACCAAATGGAATCGATAGTCATGAAAATTAACGAGGTCACTGACGTAAGATTGTTTATGGTTATAGGAAAATGATTAAGGTCAAGAAGAAGTGAAAGATATGGTAAAGGTATTCCTGGATATTAAGTTAGAGCAGCAAGACATGCAAGTACATTTTCTTGCCCCCTCTTTCACGTATCGTCTATTGTGTTCCCTACACTTGGTATTGTTTTTCGTGAATGCATGAGTTTCTTACTTGTGCATATGAAATGGTATGTGATTTTAAACGATTGTTTTTAAATTTTATATTCATGCATGCTTATGAAAGAACAAATAATAATAACCATAAGAGGTTCAATCTATGAAATAGACTGGGCGAATGAATATCTGTGGGTTCAGTCTATGAAATAGACTAGGCGAATGTGGAATGAAAAATAAAATAAGGAATGAACCATAAGATGTGGAATTTTAAGATCAATTGTATTGTATGAATTTTCAAGGAATGATTTTTATTATGAAATATTTTGAAAATGTTTTAGTTAATGATTATGTATTTGAGTGTTGAGAGGGATGTACTTGATGAGCACTCTTCGCTCATTCTTTCTGTGGTTTAAGTTTTTACAAATGGACTAAACCTGGATGAGAGCATTCGAGGAATTTTAAAAGAGGCGTGCAACTAGGGATTTGTGTAGCCCGAGGAAGAGGATTGAAGTGAATAGTTGGTTACCAAATGTTGTAATAAATATTATTTTATTATATTTTCTTTCCGCTGCATCGCAGCAGACGAGGGACAAAATATTACGCCATGACAAAGATTATAGTAATTGTAGCATCATGGGAGAACATGTGACATATAGATTAAACTAAATAACTAGAAATAATTGGAGGTTGATTAAGGATGTGACGCTCTAGTCTCCGTACACCTGCTAAACTCATAGACCGGTCAACTCCTTTTCAGACTTCTATACTTGCAATAAATTACAACTATTTCTTAATGACTTTACAGCAAAATTTAATTAATATTACAATTTTCTAAGAATAAATACAATATTTAATCATTTCGAATTTCCTCTTTTCAGCTTTTTTTCATCGGGCTAGACAAATTCCCAGCGTCAATCTCGTTCTACTCTCTCTAGCTACTTACTCGATCCGATCTTATCTAACTGCAATAAAATATTCAATAATAGCAAAGGTGAGCGATTAAGCTTATCAAGTACATTCTTAAAACAACATAATCATTCGTAATTGAACTTTTTCAAGAATAAATTCATTTCAGTATATGATGAACATTTAAATCGTGCTTAATATCATGCAAAATTTGAGTATACTTTAATATTCAACTTTACCGTCATTCAGTATGCATTAACCTTCAGCTTTACTGTCAATTACCATCAATTCTCCGCTTAATTTTAACACACAATACATACGAAATGGGACCGTCAGAGATTGTGCACATCTCAAAGCAGGGAATTACGTCCTGCACCATAGGACCCGTTCCAATGGAATCCCAAAATTTTACTGGTTCATCATCTCATCGAATTCCCCATGGGACCCGTTTCACATGAGGTCTTCCATCTCATTTGGTCTTCCATCACATTTGCAATACTCAACATTTTGTTTTAAACATTTCATGCATGCACAAGTAATGAAAACTCATGCAACTCTTTCGTTTTGACAACATGTTGTGTTTGAACTTTCACATTAAAAATCATGCCTCATTTATAACTTTCACAAAATCTCATCTTTCGTGCACATTTTATCTTTCATTTGAAAGCTCATGCAAAACATTTATTTGAAACATGCTCATGTACACATTTATAGAAAATGGTAGATTTGTACTTGCCTTGAATCGTTGACTTGAATACTATGAACTTTTCTCTCTTTTTCCAAGTCAGTCCCTAACATCAAAAGAACTTAAAAACGTCATTCCAAGGTTTCTAGACCCTTAAACATTCCTTAACATTTTATCTCACTATTCATCACTTTTGACCTACGGCATCAGTAGCACTAACAGTGTAATAACTTTGGCTACAGAAAATATATGACTTTGATCTTAGTCTACTCAGAAACTAGACTTCTATAGCTTCATTTTGACTCAAAAAGGGTCCAATTCTGACTTTGTATAAAAAAATTATGATACTTTGAATTTTAGAAACTTCTGCAGAAAATTGCTCCAGCAGTGCCTTACAGCAGCATACTTCAAGTATTTTTATAAAATAGAAGAAAATTATGATTTGAGTAATTATTTCGTAAAAGTGTATATAATGTATCCCTATTTCTACATAAAAATTTTCATATTTTATTCTCATGTAGGCTATTTTTGGCAGGTTACCAAAGTTGGTCCAAAAACTACATTTTTCTAGAAATTCGGGATGCTACTGTCCCTGTTTTCTAATATTTTATAAAAATAGTAAAAGACCTTATTTCTTCAAACAATATTCTGAATATATGTTACTCATCAAGTTATCTAAGCTCAAAAAAATGTTCTTGTATAGTTAACACCTATATTATTTTATAGAGATTTTTGATCATAAGCTGCTGATTCCAACTCCTCTGTTTCATCAGAAAACTTATAGTAGCTACTTGAAACAATTTATTAAAATACCAAATGAACTTCAAAAATTATAACATTTGGTGGACATAATATATACTTATCCAAGTACTTTCAATAATAGTTTCATGATCATTTAATAAGGCAATTAATTTTCGTACAATTTATGAACAGTAATTCGTAACCCAAAAGTTTCAGATTTTCAACCTACATACACTTCCTTTTTATAACAAACAACTCTAATTCATCAACTAAACTTTCAATACATGATCTTAACCATCTCAATCCACATCCTACACACCTAATTCTAGCTATAGAAATCATAAATTAGGAGAAATTTCATACATTTCTTGGTTGTTCTTGCAAAATCCACCTCTTCCTTGGTTGCTATGCACCTTTCTCTCCCTATCTTTCTTTTCCTGTCTTCCTTACCTCTCTTTGGCATAAAATGGCTGATCTCCTCCCTAAAAATCTGCTGAATTCCTTATGAAGGAGTGAAAAAAATATTGTAAAATGTCTATTTTGCCCTTAGATATTTTGGAAGGAACCACAAGAATTTGACACCTCAAGGGCATTTTAATCATTTCACATCTTTATTTGAAATTATCATTTCTTCCCCCAAGGTTTGGTTGGAATAATTATTAAGCCCTCTCTTTTTACAAAATTTCAACCATATCTCCCATTTTGGCTTAGTCTCTCACTTTAGCCCCACCTTAAGTTCCCACAATTTGTCTTAGCCCATATTCAATCACTTTTGTTCCATTTCCTATTTGGAACTTAACTAGGTAGTTCAACTTGGGCCGGCTACAAAAATATACTTTTATGCCTTCAAAATCTTATTAACTCCGGGCCTCCCTTTGTGCCTTAAAATCCGGCTATTTCCAAAAATGAACTTGATCCACTTCTTCAATTTCTCTTTAATCCAAACTCATGAGTCCAGTTAAACTTTTACCAATCCATAATTTATTCATACCTTATTCACCGTTCTTAATTTTTTGTTGAACGGTTGGCCAAACAAAATTTCTAGAATCATCCATACATTGCTTCTCAAAGTTCAAGCTTAACAAAACTTAATTATATATACTTAGGAGGATTCTTGTATACCTTTGCCATCAATTATAAATAATTTGATAAACGTGTATAATATTTTCAATCAAAAAGTACAATTTGTTTTCATGTCCGTCATTTTAAATTTCCGGGGTCTCACAAAAGAATTTTATTTTTGACATCCAGTTTAAGTGCATGGAAATAGTTGGAGGGCAGGGGTGCCACAATTCATTCATTTCTTAAAGAACTTTTATGATGTGACCATGAAAATATCCGGTTCCAGGTATTGTACCTCAAATCTTTTCTTCATTGAGCTTGTAAAGATGCAAGAGGCTATAATGGAGTTGTGTTCAAATGTAGATCCTTTAATGTGAGATATGGAAAGAAGGATGAAAGAAAAATATGTCAAGTATTGGTACAACTTGGATAACTCCAATTTCTTGTTATATGTTTCTGTTCTTTTAGATCCAAGATATAAGATGCATTATTTAGAATTTTGTTTTAATAAACTTTATCGGATCTACTAAAAGTACATTGATGTGTCAAAAAGTAGAAAATACACTAAAAGAGTTGTTTGCCCATTATCAGGCTGGTCATGGAGGTAATGACATTTCTTCCTCTACTAGTTCTGTTGAAAACCTTGACGAGAGTTGAAATGATGATTCTGAGAGGTATATGCAATAAGTTGTTGAAGGAGGAAGGGGAAAGACGGAGATTGATATATACTTGGTGGATGGTAGGGAAAAGAATCATGAAAACTTTGACTTCTTGGCTTGGTGGAGGCTTCTTTCGGTGAAGTTTCTTATTCTTTCGAAAATTGCTAGACATGTTTTAGCTATGCTAATCTCTATTGTTGCTTTGGAATCCGCCTTTAGCACTGGGGGTAGAACAATTGATACATATAGGAGTTCCATATATCTTAGGACTACTGAAGTTTTAATTTGTACTCAAGATTGGCTACACACTTTGTTGTGACCACTCTGACCTTTGACCAAGTCTAAACCTTGTTTCCAGCTAGGCACACGTCGGCGGGAGCAGATTTACTTGAAACACGGGCAACACGAGGGGGTTTGTTCCCTCGTTCCCCTCTCCGATGCTTAAGTTAGTTAAGATTAAGGTGGTAATCTGAATGTTAAGTAGGAGAGGGTGGGGTTTACTAGTGTATTTGGAGAGAGGTTTTGCTCCGGTGAGTTTGCCGGTATTTTTGCAGAGTATTGGCTCTTTTGTGTTCAAAGCGGGATCCCCCATCTATGCAAGTGAGGCGGTATTTGCAGACTTTTTGCCTCGACCTAATAAAGTAGGCATGGTGCGCCTGTTGTGAGTTGACAGCAGATATGGTGCGCTTCCTTTGAGTTGACAGGCCTGTAGGGTTAGGTGGCTGATTGGACACCACCTGGGAACTTGTTTTATGGCCTTCGGGCCGCTGGACCTGGACCAGGCAGGGCGGGCCAGGTCGATGGGGTGGAGTGTACCTGTTACTTGGGAAGGCCTGGGCCGAAGACGCATAGTTTGGGAGTTTCTAACAATGATGGTTCGGGCAGACTGATGCTAATGCAAAACCCCTCGGAGGCCGATTGGCCGAGCTTGTGCTTTCTGGATGCCGAATGCCGGGGCCGATCCTTCTTTGGGTGAGACGGGTCGCCAAGTCTTGAGGATGACTGATCGGGTGAGCTGCCACGTGGGATGCCACGTTGCCCTAATTAGGTCTATGGTGAAAACCCTAACCCCAATTTGGGATGATCTCCATCACACTTCAAATAGTTTTGTTGACCTTCGAGAACAACCAGAGGAATTAAAACAACTTGACAACATTGAAAAAGGTAATTCTAATTCATAAATTTATAGAAGTTTTAAATTTTCGTTTGGGTTCCTTAAGTAATATCTCATGTTTATGTGCATGATTTGCTTTCTAGATGAATTAAACTCTCTTGGATAATTGCTTCAACAATGCGTGATACGATTATTGATCGATGATACTTGTAGGTATGTCATTTCTTTTCATGTTATGCAATTTTCTTTAATTTTTTTACAGCTTATTTCTCAGTTTCAGTTTATCTTGTAGTTTACCTCGCAGTTTCTGTCTCAGGCTCTCATTATCAAAATGGTAAAAACTGGTAATACTGCCACACTTTTCCTTGTTGTAAACTGGTGGAAGTACCTTACTATATATTTTATTCGACGGGCTTAGCATTGAAGGATGATCACCTAATAATCCTTCTTAATCTGATTTTGAATCCGCTTTATTTTATTTTATTTTTTTAATGGCAAGATTTTTTTATATCAGATTCTATATATGAGTTGGTCAAATAATCTCAAATGGACCTATTTCTACATTCTTTACCACTTGTTGGTCTCTATTGTAAACTGTAACATTTTGAATGCAGGTTGCGGTGAAGAAGAAAAGCATAGCAGATGAAGCGGGAGCAGTCTTACAAGCTAAATTGAAGCAATTGGCTCCGTCAACATTATAGATTGGAAGTCTCTGAGTTTCTGTTGTAGGTGTTGGAGTATCTTTCACATGCGTTTACAGTTTACTGGAGGTTGTCTCAGTTTCTGTTGTAAGTTTTCTGTCTCGGTTATTAATTATTTGCTGTCCATTTGCTAATCTTGCTGATTTTTAATTTTACCTTGCTGATTAATTCTGAGAACATTTTATAATTCAAATATACTTTGCTGTTCAATTTATTGATATAAATATATAATTGAATTGAATGGCAAGAATCACTCATCGATCTAACCCTCACTGCAAAGCTCACGCCGCTGGTACTTTCACACTAAGGATGAACACTTCAAAAAGTAAATACGTAAATTGGTAAGTGTAGTGGATCTTCTTTTTACTGTGAAAATACTTACTGCTCTAAATTTAGAGTCTATATTTGATTGATGAAGCTCTTAGTAAAAGAGAGTTCCATTTTGTAAATAGAACTAATAAATAATATAAGTATTGAATCTATAAATTGATTAGTGTCGTAAATTAATCACTGCTCTTAAATGCCCATGCGGTGGAGTTTTTGTTCAATAAATGTCAATCAAGTCTGTAATCACTGGTCTTAAATATCCATGCCGTGGAATTTTTGATTATGATGTACTAGTGAACCTTTTAACATATGATTGTATTAATTTAGTCTTGTTATAATATGTTTTGCTTAATCCGCAACCCACACCAAATCTGCATTGATAGAATCTGCACCAATTCGCAAGTAATTGGTTGAGTGTGGTTATTAAAGTTTTTTGTATGCGGGGTTGGCATGCTCCTTCCTACCAAGCTTATGTGTCCCCGCTTATGTCATTGCTTACATCATCACTTATGTCACCGCTTCTATTATCATGCTTACATCATCTGTCTCATTAAAAAAATGTAAATCACTAAATAAATAAATAATATCATTCTCCATTCACTCATAAAATTCATTCACAATTATGGAATAATTTACATAACATTTACTTCGAATTTCTAGGGTCTGACACACAAAATGTATTTTGTGAAAGTAATTACATATTCACTAAACAAAATTAATTCTTCACTAAATATATTTAATAACCTACTTAATGAATAATACTCCATTCGTCCGAATTATTTTGTAACACTTTGACTTTTCACGAAATTTAAAAAATGTGTTTGATATTATAATTTTATAAAGGAGAATAGTGATTGAAGTAATAATATTATAATTTAAATAGTGAAGTAGTAGTTAAAGTGGTGGGGTATAGTATTGATATTATAATTTTAAATAGGAAAATAATGATTGAAGTGGTGGGCCATATTTGATAAAATAAGTGTTGTTGAGACCACTCTGACCTGCGACCAAGTCCAAACCTCTATCCAGCTGGGCACATGTCAGCGGGGAGCAAGCAAACCTGAAATTCGGGCAACATGAGGGGTTTGTTCCCTCGTTCCCCTCTCCGATACTTAAGTTAGCAAGGATTAAGATGAGGATCTGATTATTGAGTGGGAGAGGGAAGAGATTACCAGAGTATTTTTGTAGAGTTCGGAGAAAGTATACTATCCCGGTGAGTTGCAGAGTATTGGCCCTCTTGTGTGTTTGGAACAGAGTAGTAGTAGTAGTAAGAATGGAGTGTCCAAAAAAGGTCCCCCTCATCTGTGCAGGTGAGGCGGTATTTGTAGCCCTTCTTTCTTGACCCGCAACCCGATAAAATAGGAATGGTGCGCCTGCTGTGAGTTGACAGCAGGTATGGCGTGCTTCCTTTGAGTTGACAAGGTTGTAGGGTTCGGCAGCTGATTTGATAGTGTTCGGAAACTTGCTTTATAGCCTTCGGGCACTAGACCCGGAGCAGGCAGGGCCGAGCCCGGTCGATGGGGCTGAGTGGATCCGCTACCTGGGTAGGCTGGAGCCGAAGACAGTTTGGGAGCTCCTGACAGTGATGGTCCGGGAGGATCGATGCGGGTTCGAAACCCCTTGGAGGCCGATTAGCCGAGCTTCGTGCTTTTTGGAAGTCGAATGCTGGGGGCCGATCCTTTTTTGAGCGAGGCGGGTTGCCGAGCCTTGAGAATTGCTGATCGGACGAGCTGCTTTTGAGCTAGGCAGGGCCAAGCCTTGAGGGTGGCCGATCGGATATGTTGGTTTGCGAGGCAGGGCCAAGCCTTGAGAATGGCCAATCGGATGTCATATTGTCACACGAGCGTTAGGCTGCCACGTGGGATGTCACGTTGCCCTAATTAGGGTTATGGTGAAAACCCTAATCCTAATTTAGGACAATTCCCATCAAGTGTAATTTGGATAATTTACATTTTTAAACTTTTTAAAAAGAGAAGTTGCAATTTTTATATGACGTCTAAAAAAGACAAATGTTACAAAATAATTGAGACGGAGGAGTACATATTACGAGCTCCTCTAATGAGGAAACATATGAAGAATTCCTTCACGAAAGGTATTTTGTAAGTAATATAGTATAATTTGTGAAGGAGGTATGCACTTTTCTTGTAGTATCTTTAAGCTAATGTCCCTAATTAAAAACCTTATGTGTGCGGTTAAAATGTCACAAACTCGTGTGGAAAAGAAAAAATATAAATATTTGTCAAATCAAATATGCAACAACTACAAATGGGGAAACTCACATTGTATCATTTCCCACAATATCTCGCAATCAAATGATCTCTTTTTCCGTAGAGAAGCAGCATTACACAAAGATCAAGCAGGCAAAGTCACACAAATAAGCAACTATCTTTCACAAAATTTCAAGAAAAACACAAAAGAATGATATGGTTGATCTCAAGCAAATTAATCAAAACAAATGGCTAGAAAACTCCAGGTCCAGGAACAGCATTACACATTCCAGGGTTCCTAATACAC
The DNA here is from genome assembly GCA_032359685.1 of Pittosporum tobira. NCBI lineage: Eukaryota > Viridiplantae > Streptophyta > Magnoliopsida > Apiales > Pittosporaceae > Pittosporum > Pittosporum tobira. Next base: position 12,128 of record JAUMHB010050940.1, read on the forward strand.
CAGAGTGGCTGAATTGGTTCAGCATTAATTCCCCTCTTCACCATTCTGTTCCTCCATTCATTCAACCGATCCGTTGCGGTTCCAAACCTCTTCAGACCGGTCTCATCTCGGTTCCCGGACCATAATGATTCTGCCAATGCTGACCCTCTAGGCCAAATCCTCGGGTCCAGGACCGTTGGATCTGCTTGCTCTGTCCACAATGCTACCTCACCACCTAAAATCAACTTAGCCTCGTCCGCGCTTAATCCGTACGTAATATCATAATTATATATAGTCTGCCATGTTTTGAAGGGTCCACACCACGACCCACCATTACCCAAATCAGTGCCTGGTGGTTGGTCATACAGACTGTTATTCCCAACAAAACTACCATGCCCACAGTCCAAGTAATAGAAGTCTGCAGTGGAGATAATAGCCCGATATCCAGCTGAAACGACACGTTTAGTGTTGTTAGGGTTGGTCCATATTTGTAAAATGGTACTCTCCTTGGGAAGATACGATGGATCCGCATGAATTTCCGGGTCCAACAAAGCTTCTTCCCAGTAAACCACAGTGCGATTTTTCGAGGCTATGTAAGGGTAAGTATTGTTAATAAAAATCTCGAGGATTTGACTGAGTGTTCCATTGTTTGCTAGGTAAGTTTGAATGGTTGAATCGGCTTCCCAACATTTTGGGATAACTTCATCTGCTCCAGCGTGGTAGAATGGTTCTGGAAACATATCGGTAACATCATTAATGAGATTCTTGACTATTTCATAGGTTTTAGGAATCAAGGGGTTGAGATGTCCAGTTCCTGGTTCGGCTGCCAGGCGGTCAGTCAATGGGGCTCCGGCAGGCAACCAGAACATGTTTGCACAGGTTACAATCTCTGGGTATGCTTCAGCCACGCTTCCTGTATGTGCTGCAAATATATACAAAATAACAATATCATTAGTCCTCTAGGTTCATAATAAGACAATAGTTCTTAAGCAATATATAATGAAACTTCTAAGTTAGATTGATAAGGCTTTTCATGAACATTGTAATAAAATTACTCTACCATCACTGCCAAAATTAAAAATACCTTTAAGAAGCAATGATTTTAGAAATAAATGTTCGTCGGCAATTATTACAATTATTATAAGAACGGGGCTTAAAAATTATTTTTTTACATAAAATTTCATTTATATTTGTAATAAAATAATAAATTAAAAATATCATGGTACTCTATGGTATTCAAATAGAAATATAAGTTTAATTATGGAACATATAAAAAATGAATAATAGGAATAAACTAGGATTCGGGCTAAGCAAAGTTACAGATGGTTAATTAATACGTAAGTTGAACACAAAGGAAAGTGTCTAGGACTCACCTGGCATATCAATTTCCGGCACAACCCTAACCCCATGTTCCATCCCGAACTCCACCACCCTTTTGACATCCTCCGGCGAATACTGCATGTCAGGTCCATAAGCCCCCTTTGCAGCCAAACTTGGCTCAGAAGGCAACACCAAAGGGAACGAATGCGAGTCGGTAATGTGCCAATGAAACACATTAAGTTTATTCATACTTACAGCACCAATAGTCCTCAACAAATCCTCGACTCCAAAATAATTCCTCGACGTATCAAGCATCACCCCTCTATGCTCATACAACGGCGCGTCCCAAATAAGCAGCCCAGCCGCGACTCTACTAGGGTTTCCCCACAACAGTTGCGAGAAGCTCTCAAGCCCTCGCATGGCACCCCATGCAGTCTCCGCCACTAAGTAGGCGGTGGACCCAACGGGGATGCTTAGAGAGTACGACTCGTTGACCCCGTGATGGAGCGGTGCAACGAGGTCGTTTACGGTGATTTTTAGAGTTTGTAAGGGAAAAGCTAAGGTGAGGTTGATGGCGGGTGCTACGAGGGGACGGTGGTGTTCAGTGAGGACCTGGTGGAGGTAGCGGTTTACGGCGGGAGTTAGGTACTGGTGGTTAGGGGAGGTGATGGTGAAGACTGGAGAGAGAAGGACTGCTTGTGGGGTAGGCCACGAGAAAGTTCTTGGCTTTGGCCACACGTTAATCGGAGATTCTGCGGCAGAGACCGAATACATGGAGTGGCATGGTAGAGAGAAGAAGAAGGCAGAGAAAATGAGAGAAAAGATGGTACTAGCCATCTTGGTAATAGAAGTTGTTTTTCGGTTTAGTGTTATTGATTACGTTGAAGTGAGTGTCTCTGTGTGTGTATATATAGGCACGTTTTGAGTTGGATGGAACAGGTCTTTGAGTTAGTAGAATATTATCCTTTTGCATGTTTGTTTTCCAATTTTTGGAGTTTTGTGCATGTTCTAGTCTGCAAATTCTTGGGTAGAATAACACTTTTTTGGGCTCTGTGACTATCTATGTTCCATTTTTCTTTCAATGGATCCAGATAAATGAATCCGGATTTGGTGAATTGCACAACTGATCAACACCGAAAAGTTTACTATTGAGATTAAATCTTAGATCCAATATGTTTGACCTAAAAACTGGCTATATATACTTGATAGATTTTTTTTTCTTTTTTTTTTTTTATCAACAATTAATCTTATGTTGGATATGTCAACGCTGTTAGAGCTGGGGACTATAGCCAAAAGTTAGATCATTACACCTCTGTGCTCTCATTTTGCTTTATATTTTTCACGTCTCCACCAAATATGAACTTTACCCCATTCAAATAATTTTTTATGGCATAAAAACGACGGGCACTGGCAGAGAAAAACAAGAAGAATAAAATAATAGGAGTCTATTCATCATTTTCTCCCTCAATTGTACTCGTTGTTTACTTCTCCTCTCTTCTGCAATAATTATTACAGCAAAATGTTTTTTGTCATAATATCTGAGGGTGATACTGATATATATCTCGAATTTTAAAAAATAAATACTTCTGTAAAATCTTCCTCAAAAAAAAAAAAAAAAAAAAAAAAAATTCTAAAATGAAGTAGCTCATTATGATGAGATACTATATAGACTTTTAGATTAAGTTTCTTGTTAATAGAGAAATTCGGTATGCTAAAAAAGATAAAATAAAATAAAAAACCATTAAGACCATGTGCATATATTTTGATTCATCTGAGAGCCATCCAAACTTTTCCCATGTCCTAAACTAAACAGATAAATAAAAGAGCCATATTAGCATGTATTTAGTGAAAAAGTTATCTCCATGTACAGGTCATTTAGTTGAAGTCTTCTTTACCTACAGTTTTCCACAGTAATACCTTTTGGTTTTTATGAAAAATAATAGTATTTAAGTTGAAGTGTTTCCATTCGAAAATGATCCATCATTTCCTTGTAATAATCCAAAAACATTGCAATCTCCAAAAAAAATCCATCATTTAGTTGAAGTGATTATATTGTAAACCAGACAATGCAGTCCAACATATTATACAGTCCAGCCGGCCTGCTGCTATTTTTTATCTATGTTTCTCCTTACTTACTCCGGCGCTCGGCAGAAGTTCTGATTTCTGGAAGGCTAAGGTTCGACTTCGTCAACATTGACTGTCGAATTTTGAAGTCCTTATGAGAAGAGTAAGTGCCAATTGTCTACAGGGTTAGAATTCTTCTAGATTATTGATGGAATTTTGCTAAATAGAGAATATTATTCGGCATGTCAACAAGTAGGCAGTAGATTTGGATAATAAATCTCCTGTTACAATTTTTGTTTCATTATCTCTTACACCTATTTTAGTTAAATTATTATTTTTATCTAAGGTAATTTTCAATAAATAAGAAGATAAATATTACATTGCAGTATGTTAATCCTACTGATGCTGATCAAGTTAAAGATATTTCTTAGTTATCATTTATCAAGTTACTGTTCTTATCAAGTTGTTACTCTTTTTGAAATTAGGGTAACGTTGTAACTTCTACTATAAAAGAATATGATGTTCTCTGTTTCATAATAATAAAATATACTTCTTTATTCTTTCCATTTGTATCATAGTATCAGAGCTTCTCTGAATTTTTTTTTTTCTTTTCTGTTATCATTCAATACAATTTGCAAATCATCCTCACTGTCAATACAATTCCAGCATTCCCCACGGTTTGACCGTGGCAATAGACACGGCCGTGGGACACGCACCAGGAACCGCCACGGCTTGACCGTGGCACAAGCCACGACCGTGGGAGACTCAACAGCATTTGCCACAGTCTGACCGTGGCTCAAGCCACGGCCGTGGCAGACGAAAAGGAATTATTGAGCTTTGAAGAGAACTTTCCCATCGTCCCTCTGAACGTTGTTGAGATCGATTGGGCGGCTAAACGACGTCGCGATGATTTACCGGAGTGGAAGGTTTCTTATCTTTAAGTTCTAAAATATGGTTCCACCACATAGTAGTGCGACATCCG
>JAUMHB010050951.1:2983-16466 GCA_032359685.1 Pittosporum tobira
TGGCTTTAATCTCCCTCCATTTTTTAATAATAGTATTTATATTAATCCTATGTTATGAAATCTTTAACATATACTAACAATAATCCATCAAAATCTCATTAAGGTCAGTCTAGACAGTGAAAGGTATAACTCCAAGAATAATCTATCAAAACTTGTTATCAATATAAAAATTATGTAGGAAAAATGCATGAAGAGTAAAACATGAATGTGAAACCATTGATTCAATCAACCACTATTTCAGCAAAGAAATGAATATTTGTCATGATTTTGCTTAGCTTCATCATCATCTTAGACAAACGATTTAGTTAGTCATAAAATTAATCATGACGAACAAATAATACATATACTACTTGCATGAAGTAAATAAACTAACATAAAAAAAATTCAACAGCTAAAAATTTTAACCCTATGTTTGTATACTTAATAAATTATGTTGCTTAAAATATTAACTCCAATTATAATAAATAAATATAAATAATCCAAGTATCCTACGTTAATGGCTTAATCTTAATGCGGTCGGCCACTGGGATTTTAAATTTAACAATTAAAATTAAAAATTACCCAAAATATTATATATTATGAGCTTTTGAATATCTTTTTTTTATTCAATTAATAATTTGTGTGTTTAAACTTTTTCTTTTGGTCATAAAAATAATAATTCCAAATTTAAACATTTATAATATCAAATTTGCTAGTTGTCAAATGACTTAATTATGTTAAGTACTTAATTTTCAGCTCACAAAATTGATGTTTCTTTACTTAAATTTTAGTAACTTAAAATTTTCAGTTCAGTATTTAGCCGTTTAAATTTTTCAAAACTTAATTTTCATTTTTATCAAACAAACCCTTAAATAATAATTTAGTTAAAAGAATTTCAAAAAAAAGGCTCAACCCAACCTAACCCTATCCAGGCTCGACCCAAACCTGGCCCGACTCCAAATCAACCAAGTTTAAGCAATTTTGTTATGGGTTGGGTTTGATTTGGGCTCAAATTTGAGGGATTTAATCCCCAACTCTATTCACCTTGGACCTAATCTAAATCAATTTGTTATTAAACCCATCCACTCAAACCGATAGACATGCCTCGACAATAGATCTTGGAACCTAATTAAAATCGGATTATATTTAGGATCACATCTTTATCAAAAATTTAGTCATAGTAGCAGCTCTCCATCCCGTTTAATATATTTTGCAGATTCAATTGAGTTTTTTTTTATAGAGATTCCATATTTGTACAATGATGAGCTTGGCTCTCTTTAAAAATGTTGTCTTTTCAACCCATGCAATATTTTAGTTTTCCACTTGAATCTCACGATCCGTACCCAAATTCTTGATCCACCATGTCGATCACAAGTAATCATTATATTCCACAGTGTTTGTTGCTTCAAATTGTTCTACTCCTTCCGCCAAAATCACTTTTCATGTTCAAATGCGTCTCAAAAAGCTGGAATTCTCTCATCAGTGACCCTAGTTTTATGCGGGACTATGCTTCACGCTTCAAGGAGGACTCTCTCCCGTGGGCACTCCTTTGGCACTTTGATCGCCGATGTGGACTTGTACCTCCTGAATATGTAGGAGTTGAGTTTGTCACTTCTAATCACTCTGCATTCAATTTCAACAATTCGCCTGAAAAAGGTCGGAGCGTTTGTCGTGCGGCAAGTGGGGATTTGTATTTATTTGGTGACAGCGATGTGTTTAAGGTTTTCAATCTATCCACCAAACAATGGATCAAACTTCCTCCGTCCCAAGATGCACCTTGGAATTTGGGTGTAGGGTTAACAAGCAAAGTCCAAAATGGTGTTGTACATTACAAGGTGGTTAGGATTGTTAATGCTACATATAGTGGTCCACTTGAATACGAACGTCGAGGGAAAAACATTTTCCATTTCACAATTTTCTCTTCCGGTACTGGAAACTGGAGAGATGTAACGGTGCATTTACCCGAGCAATTAAGCTTTGGTAGTCCTTTTCTGAAAGCCATTCCCTTTAATGGGGTTCTTCATTGGCTGGCGCATCAAAGTGGTAAAATGATAGCCTATGATCCCAACAACGTTGATCAAATCCAATTAATTAAAATGCCAATGGCATCAGGGATGAGCGGGATGAATATGGTATTGGATGTGTGTCGTGGAAACCTGCGTTTATTTGAGGTAGCTAATTTATTGGTCGAGCCACAATCGTGTACGAGTTGGAGCATTTGGGTACTAGAAGATTATCATAAAGGGGATTGGTGTTTGGAGCAAGCTTGTTACAGTATGGACCTTGGCTCTCTGAATCCTTCTCTTGGATTACTTTCAAGGCCTACGTTATATCTGACTCCTATTGCGTTCCATCCGATAGACATGAATATTATGTATTTTTCGTGCCAAGGTTACATTTTGCAGTACAATATTATCACGAAAATGTTTGATAGAGATACATTTTATAGCATACCTCCTATTTGGAACTGCATCAGTTCATGGGCGGTCTTTCCTGTTTTGCTACCCTCATGTCCAATTCCTGCTGTTAAGTCGTGGCCCATCTCCTCTATTTTGCTACCCTCATGTCCAATCCCTGATGCTAATCAGTCACCAGTCTCCTCTACCTTGCTACCCTCATGTCCAATTCGTGCTGCAAATTTGTCGCCTGCCTCCTCTATTTCGCTACCCTCATGTCCAATTCCTGCTGCTAATGCATTGCCACAGTTGCCATTTCCTGCATCTAAGCGATCTTCGAGTTGGAAAAACAAGATTAGAAGAGTTGGGAAACTTATGAAAATTTCCAGGCCTTGCATGTGAATAATAGCATTACCACAGGTTCTTCTACATTCACTGGTACTTACTATGCATTCCTCAATATTAATTACCTCTGGGCTCTTGGCAATGAAATTAGCTAGCTGTTATTTACCTTAAATATATATTTGTTTTTTCAAATTGTTATATTGCTTTTATTTTTTTCTTTCCTCTTCTTTAACGTGCAGGATTCATGATGAAGACTTTATTATTATATCAATGTTAGGTTCATGGAACCTAAAACTTAGATTTTCACTGTCCATAGTTTTAAAGAACATAGTTTAATTTGTTAGCATCAGATGAACAAAATCATTCCTTAAGACACACATTAATTTAACTTTACGTGATTTCACATACATGTTTTGTGGTTAACTAGTTATGTTACTTGACAGGGTTTGGAAAGCATTAGCAACTCAATTGTGTGCGTTTTGCTTCTCTGAAATCTGCACCAGCCCTTGAGGCTCCTGCAGGCAATACTAAGACTAGAAGCATAAGACGGATGAGTATCACCACTCAGAATATCATGTTTTTCGATTCTTTCTTAAACATATATCTTCTTTATTGTCAGAATGCTCGTCTTTTGGTCAAACAACATCTGATAATATGTTTGTCACTCTTATTTTAAGAATGCTTCTAGTTGTTGCTACTGGCTTCTGGTTAAAATATAGCAGGTAGTTTGATTTTGTATGACATTGTGACTTGACCAGTTTATATATGTTTATCAATAAGTACTTGACCATGTTCTAGTAACCCAAATTAATTTTACAACCTTCACTAAAAATTAAGTCTACGCATTATGTGAAGTCTACTTCTTGGCATGCTTATGTACGAGAACTCGAATTTATCTTTGAACTAAATCTTCTATACTTAAATGTGAAGTCAGCACATCATGTGAAGTCAATTCCTTGGCAAGCTTATGTGCCTCTCCATCCTTAATATTGGCAACGCTTTTACTTTCTGGTCCTATGCGCTGATGTATTTCCTTTCCTAATTATTAAGATTTATAGCCTTCTTTTTATATAAACTTATTTATTCATCTTTGCAAAATTTGGACGTAATTATTTTGTTTGTTGAAACAGATCTTAAGAGATTTCTTTTGGATAAAATAATTAATAGTATATATGCTTGGTCATATTGTCGTCGTTACATAGATGCTATTAATGTAGACATTATTTATTGGGTAATAAGAGAATTGGTAGAATTAACCTCTTTCTTTGATAAATGATTAAATGATGGGATTATTTATAGGTTCGTGTTTTGAGTTTCTTTGTAGGCGAAGAAATCAAATCCGTAGTTGGCGGGCGCATCTCTTCTTATCTTTTATTGTATTTATCTAATGAATCAATCTTTTATTAATTTACTACTTTTTCGTTTTTGAATTTATAAGAAAAAGATTTTCTTTGTTTTTTTCTTTCCTTTCAATCAAATCTCTTCTGTTTTACCGATTTTGTCCGGATCCTCTTTTTCTTTAAGAAAATTGAAGGAGAAGGATCTTTTTCGGTAGATCCCTCTTGTTCCTATTTAGCCCCATTATTTCGGAAGTTGTTTAAATTTCTACATCTGTTTCTTCCTCACTTTCCCCCCTTCTTCCGTTTGAGAGTTTCTTTTAGTTTCTTACTAATAATGGGTGACGATATTCTTCCTAAAAAGTAAACACATGTAATAAATAAGAGAATACTAAATATTCTAGCTATAAAATTTCTCAATTCTAACACAAGGTACTTGTTAGATCAAATGTAGTTATTTGATCTAATAGAATAATTTTGCCATGTCCAGACTAATACCAATCTGAATAAAAAATAATTAATTAATTAACCAACAAAATTGCTTGTTACAAATAACATCTTGTTGTTGCATCGAAACATCTAAATGTTGACTAATCTGGCTAACCTTGAACTTGTTAAAATGAAATGGTTGAATAATTGAAAAATGAGATCAAGAATACTATTGAATTTCTGGTAGTAGATCCATAATCAAGAAGATTTTGTGATTATTCCAGAAAAAATTGAAACAACAAATATGATAGTTATTATATGAGGTCTACCCAATGCTAGTTATTATTGGGGTGGGGGGTGAAGGGCGGGTTTTTCCATTCTCAACTTTTTCCCCGATAACTACCTATTTTCAGAAATTTGTCAAAACAGGAGAGGAGAGTAACTGTGTTATGCATATTATGGATAAATATGGGATGGCATCGGGCCAACGGAGTTGAGAAATCAGTGATCTTCTTTAACAAAAATACTCTAGTGGAATGAAGGAAAAACTTTATTGATCATCTGAAATGTTAAGGAGGTCCTTGTTCTTGGATTCTTTTAGGGGATGCCATCAATTGAGGGGCGGCACAAAATGGCTTCTTTTAATGGTGTGAACACTGTGAAGGAGCGAATTGCAGCTTGTATCAACCATTGCACAGCTTCTAAGGAAGTTCTAATAAAAGATATGGCTCAATTTATACCGGCTTATCCTATGTCATGTTTTAAATTACCGTCTGAAGTTGTTGAATGATATTATTGTGAATGTTTAGTGTGAAAAATGGAAGGTGACAACCGTGGACAATAGATAAATTGGATGCATTTTGGTGCTTCCTAGTGTCCCAAATTCCATTAACGAATTATATTATTTAATGTTGTGCAAAATGATACAACCTTGTAATATAACGTGGAATATTTTTTGAACTCAAATTTGAGACTCTTAACACTACTCTTCTTATATTTATTCAAGGAGATAAATATTCTGACACTCACCGAACTTATGGTCAAGTTACAAAACCATCATTGAACAAAAAAAAGTTACAATTCACTGAAGTTCATTTTGTAACACTGTTAACTTTTTTAGTACTTTTGAGGAAAAATGCCTACATACTCATTCCATTCAATATATACAGTGAGCAAATTGTAACTTTTTTTAGTTCTGTGAGTTGATTGTAACAAAAAAAGTAACATATAAGTTAATAGTGTTACAAAAATGAATTTCAGTGAGTTGATTGTAACTTTTTTAGTTCAGTATTGGTTTTGTAACCTAACCCTAAGTTCGGTGAGTTTCAGAGTATTTATCTCATTGTTCAAGCTAAGTTCAAAACACAACATATAATTTGATATTATTTTATTGAAAAATATTTATTGGGCTACATTGGCTTAGTTCTAAATTGAATTCCTTTATGAATGTGATTCAATTCATATTAATGTATGTTCAGAAAAAATAATTCATATGATAAATGTGTAGTTGTGATGGTTTATGTAGATGTAATAAAAATATATATTTATGTGATATATGTGAAAAATATTTACTAGTAGTTAAGTTCAAAAAAATGTGATTATTGATGTATTCTCACTCCTCACTTAGTCGTTGGTCCTATATCAACTGAACTGCATATTGATTGAAGACACGGGTAAATTATGGAACCACCTAATTGTGGTGGCTCTTATTATCCCGTTCTTCAAGTCTTTCTTGGAACTTGTTTTTCATCTTTTCCGTTTTTTTTTTATCGAAATTTTTATATCTCCAATAACATAACGTCAAACTTTCTTCTTCTTCAGAAAGCTTCACATTACTTGAGATCACATAATATAATTCGTGCACTTAAGGTGACATTTATTGGTGATCCTTGCTCAGTGTTGTTCGTCATTACAATTTAAAACAATTAATTATTATAACTTGATGATTAAAAAATATCAATTTAATACATAAACTAATATTTAAGTGCAAAATTAGCAAAATATAATGGCAAAATTGGAAACAGCTCAGCAAATAGTGCTCCAAGAACCGGATCAGGTTGCTGACATGATGCTGATTTTTCTGAAGTAATTGGACTTTATAACATCACCAAACTTTGTTTTAATAAGTCCACATGCACTAGACTCCAAAATTGAAGCATGTAATAGTTAATAAGCCTATCTTCACGTGAGGCTCCCAGGTAAGAAGAAGCAACCTTTCTTTTGCCGACGGATATTGTCGCTTAGGGTTTTGCTGCAGATAACTGTGACGGCTGCAACTAGAGTTTAATTGTAGGCTCTTGCCTCTTGATACCATGTTAATATAAATATATGGAATATATTTATATATAATATAATAACAAGAGAAAATTATATTGAAACGCGAAAGTATAAAGTATATTGTATATAACTTGGAATTAGTGAAAACATATTAGGCATTGTATAAACATATTTAACTTATGGATCAAACTAGAATAGCTTACGGACTAAGTAACACAATCTAACTTACTAGAATACTACTATTAATAATATTAATATTGTCTAAATAGGAGATTGACATCCACGCTACCAAATGGAGAAATACGGAGATAGAAGCCGTTTGCAAGAGACAAATATAGTTAGTTATTTTTTATTTTATTTTTTGCACTAACACTTATATATATGTGCACGTTTGGTAGCAAAACTGAGAGATTATGGACATTCAAACGTAATAAAATATCATATATGGTAAACTGTGATAGATTAAATTTAAGTTCAAAAACTGAGTTTGCAGTTTAAATCCAACTTCAACAAAAACTTGAAGTTGGATTTAAGCTGCAAACTGCAATTTGGAGAGTTTCCACCACGGACTACAGGATTTAAGTTAAATTTAAGCTGCAAACCGCGGTTTAGAGATTTCCACTATAGTTTGGATTTAAGTTGGATTTACGTGGACTATAGGAAAGTTAGGGAACCTAAAGAGGAGTGACAATTCAAGAGGTAGAAACCCTATAGATAACCTATGAGTAAGAACCCTATGGGTAAAAGTCCTAGAGGTTGAGACTCTTGATGAAGGCTAGGGCATGAAGCAAAGGCAAGATGAAGAAGATTACTATGCTCCTCATATCCATGATGTTTTCTCCATGAGAAAACTCGAGAAAGCATCCGTAAGTCTAGAGAGAGAAAGCCGAAACAGGTCTCCACATATCTCTTGCGCAAGAAATGTGGTACTCCACGTGGTGTAGTAAATAAGGAATCTCTAAATCCTAAATACGTTACTACATGCCAATAACTACTTATTTAATCTATATAAATGATTTAATTATTATTTTATTAGTTTAAAAATAACTTTTAATTCATTTGTGGACTGCTTTAGAATTATATTGTACTTGTACTCGTTCCTTACGTTTTGGCAATTCGAACTATTGACATACTTGCTCAAATGGAAAATTCGATTGCGTTTCCATTTACTTATTTTTGATATTATTCAATAATCTTGAGTATCGTCACACTTCTCCGTAATAGCGTCACAACATCACATTATCAATCACGAATATATTTTTATGTTAAAATATTCATTCCTTACATCCGGTTTCTATCTACATAATCATGTACCATCAATTACGATTATAATTTCATATAATCAAATAAAATACACCTCAACCTATATACAACCTCTGTCCTAAAACGAATGAGGCTAGGTATCTTTTTCTTTGTCCAAAAATAAATCCCATATACAACAAAAACTTTTACGACTCCAAGGGATATCAATCCGCTCTTCAATCGATATCTGGTAAGCTTAAATTTCTTATATCTTGGTCTTATAGTCATGTTTAGACTACGAATTTATTTACATATAATGGAATAGATAGTTTTTATGGGGTTTGAAGAAATTGATGTGGATGATTATAGTTGAGAATAATTTTCTTGTCCTCTTTGTTCAGGGTATTATGATATAATTGTATAGTGTTCCATATCAATGATGAATGTCCTCTAGGGCAAATATGTGTTAATATATTATTTATATTTTTTTTGATATTGATGACCAGCCTGTTAGATGATGCTCACTTTACTCAATTTGTATTAAGAAAATGGTAATCTTATTGGAGTATTTTGAAATATGCTTATAAAGTTCAAATCTTTATGTTCTTTCTTGCTAAAAGTTTAAGTCTTTATATCATGTTTATGCTCACTTGTGGTTAATTTCATATACATAGTGTTAGAAGTTATTTTCGCTGAGATTATATGTGCACAAGTAGTTATATACTGAGATCTAATGTTCATTAACACTCTTATATCACGATCTACTCTTTAATTGCTAGGTCTGCTCAACAAAATAGGTAAATCAGATTTTTTTACCTTATTGCCGATTTTGGTTCGAATGCAAGACACAAATTTGGTATAAAGTTGACACACGGTTAAGGTTCGACTGTTTTCTGAAAAGATTGGTAAAAACCGTTTCTTATTCTCATTTTCTTGGTTGACTAAAGTTATATGCTTCCTGTTCTGTGACATATCCGAAGTATCTAGGGCTGTTGTATTTATATGTGCTACTTCTTTGTTCTGCTATGGAACTTGTGGCTATTTGTGACTCTTCAAGTTTTTAAAACCTGCTTCTATTAGTTGTATAATTTCAACCAATTGAAATATGGATTCGAACTTATGTTCTTCAATATATTGTTTTGTGGATTGTTTTGAACTTTTGATGTTATTTGCTAGTTGTTTGACGAGAAAGTTTTAGTTGACTTTTCAACATGAATGTGTTGTTGCATATGTAAATATTTTTGTTTCTTTTCTATTAAATCTTTTCCCATATTATGCAGAGCAAGCTTGTGATTGTTATCAGGAGTGTCGAACTAAATGTAATTGGGCTTAAGTCTTCTAATTAACCTAAATATTTTTTTGAGGACACTTATAGTGTTTTAAGGTTATAATTAACACACCGAAATGTAAATGTTCAAACTATTGAGATTATACACTTTTTTCTTGAAAATGCATACTTTATTCCACCTAAGTGTGATCATAATATGGTATTGTAGGGTATCATTATAGTTAGCTAACTGTATGTGTAATCAAATGAATGCATTTGTATTCTCAATCATAATGGTCGGTATGTAATTAGAATGTTTGTTTGGTTTGACATAGCAACACTAGGAAACATTGCCGAAGGCAACACCGACCTTTGGGCAACACTATCAATTGGAGGCTTTGTTGCAGTTTTTTGTAATTTTTGAATATGGAGATAGTCAACATTTGAAGATGGAGATATGGTTGGTGATTTCTCTCTTTTGGTTCATGGCAACAACAGAGATGTAGTCTTCTTTTTCCCTCATTCGGTTCACTGCTGTGTTATGGTGTTTTTTGGAAGAAATGTGTTGTCCTTAATACTTGTGTTAGGCTAGCTTAGATGGTTTGAATAGTGTGACAAATAATGTATTTATGACATGTTTAAATATTTTTTAATTCAATCTGATATTAGTTGGATGGTTTTATTTGAATTTCTTGTGCTTTTTTTTTAAATCCTAATTAATTCTTTTTAGTTACATATAGTGTACATTGATTGTTGTACAAGATGGTTTATTAAAAATATAAACACCAAAATAAAAAAGAAAAATAATAGCACTGGTGGTATATTGAAAAGGGACGAAAATCTGAAAGAAAGATAGAATAACTTAGTCCTTATTCAAGAATAAGGGACTGAAAAGAAGTCCCTTATTTTACCATCCCTTATTTAAATAAAGGGACGAAAGGGTCGGATTTGAATCAGTGACATTCGAGTAAGGGATGAATGTGGGGATGGATTTATCTGTCCCTCATTTAAATTAAAGGATGGAACTGATGAATGAGGGATTGATTTTGCCATCTCTTTTGCCTTAATTTCATTAAATTAAAAAATAGTACTAAACTAATACACTTTTATTATGAGTAGTGATTTGAAATCTGGGTTCTCGCATAGAAAGATTTAGAGATCTATCCCACGAAGGATGGCCAAAATACAACTTAAACCAACAAATAAATTCACACTTGACATGTGATTTGAATCTCTGGCCTCATTGTCAGAGGGCCTTGGTCTTAAATACTATGCTAAGACCTTATTGGCAAATTAACTTTCTCCTAAGTAAACTATGTCTCTAATGCAAAGGATAAAGTGATAGTATAAATTAGATCTCCGGTAATTGGAAATTTTTTTCCTCCCAAAATTTTTACTATTAAACCCGAGCTCAGTAGCTTGAGCTTGTGATCATGTGTAACTTTGAAGTGTTGAATATTGTATTTAATTTCAAGGAATAGAGGATGTAATAATTAAAATATTTTTATTTTTTAAAATTTGAAAGATTTAGTTTAAGGAACTGATATTTTTATAGTAGCCTTTCAAATTAGTGTGTGACCTATTTATTATTCATATGAGGAGAATCTTGTTAAAAGATAAGTTTACTTGTAAAAATATCACTTTACATTATGATTTGATGTTTGGAAATTGAACAATGTGGTAGAAAATAAAGGAATATGAAAAATAAATAAATAAATTTAAAACTAAAAAAGACTCTCTTAAGTAACATCAACCTAAATAATTATACTTATGAAAAATATAATATTAACAATAATATTATAATAGAGTTTGCTTGATGGTTAAAAAAGTTTCAATAAAATTTAGATTCATTTTTATTTCTTCCTTCATTTTCTCTTGAATTTTTTGAGTTACAAGGAGAACAAAATTATTGAATTTTACTATTTCAACCCTAATATTTTTCTTTTTTCTCTTCCTTTATAAAGAGACTAGAAGTCAATGACTATATTTTGAAACTCACTCAACCATTTGCCTTATTTACACTAGGTTGTGAGTTTAAAATATGGGAAAAAAGAAAAATAAAAGAAAAAGAGAGAGTGTGAACAATTATCAGTTTATGAGTTTTTAGAAGGAAATAATAGAAAGAAAAGGAAGGAAGCAAGCAAAAGGAAGGATTTTGCACCCAATTTTATTCCCAAATTTTTGTATATCAAGTTTCACCCTCTGATCTTATCCCAACATATTCCGACAGAATAAATATTTGTCATTGAATATTCTTTGTTCGTATGCTTGTAATAGATCTACTATTTCATTTATTACGAATTTGGATCGAGATGACAAATTGTTGATGAATTTAACTTTCGATTGAAAGAAAGTGGTGGGATGATATGAAAAAGGGAAAAAGAAAATGGTGAAATGTTGTTTTCATGTTATTCAAATTATAGTACTCTTTATGTCCAACCTAAAATATTAAGACTTTTCACGGATATTATGAAGCGTATTTTATGATGGTAATTTTCTAAATTATCCTTCAAAATATGTGGAATATGAGTAGCTATGAGAGCATAATAATTGTGGATCTTCAACAAAATTGTAGATGTAGAAGTACAAGTAGAAATAAAGTTTTATTTGATGGAATGTTTTAAAGAAATAGTGGGTGGCTAGTATAGAAATTTTGGGAGTGTTTGGTTATGGTGGCATTTACTACAGCTTAATGGGAGCAATTATCGATTATTCAAATTATAATAATCCAAGAACAGTTGTTTGTTTCAGCTTCTTAAAAAAATCAATAAGATGTGTATAACCTCTTGATGTACGCTAAAAGAAGTTGTCCACGTGTTGCTTTTTTCCACCAGGATTCAGCTTTTTGGTTGAATTTACCATATCGTCCCTCATTTAACATTGTTGATACATATTGAAGCTGCTCACTCCACATAACACATTTTCTCCTCTCTCAGTTGCTCTATGGACGCGCACCGATGACCACCAAATCCAACCTTTGCCCATCTCTGATCTTCCCTTATTGCTCTTCTCATCACTATTTTCAACTAGGATCACACCCGTTCAACAAAAAGTGCAGTATCTTGAGCCAACATTTCTAGCTCAAACTCTGTCATTGGTAAGACATCCTTCTACCTCTAGTAGCAGCATACTACCACCAACATGTGTAATGTAATTTTAGTATAGTGCATGTGCAGTGTAATTTTAGTATACAATATGTGTAGCTCACGATACTCGCCACTAATATGCTCTTTCTGGTACTTTAGTTAATGTTTTCACTCCTATATTAACCTGCAAATTAGCCCAAATGTGAGAAAGTTATTTCAAAATAAGCTATTATGAATCAGTTTGGTAATGCAGTATATATTATGTTGTATTTTTTTATGGAATTATTTTTGAACTTTTAATGGATGATTCTTGATTTAATGCATTCTTTTGGATTCGATAAGTAATTTTTAAAATATTTCCATCGCGTGGAAGAGCTTAAACTTTTGAAAGATTGAAACAGCGATAAAACACAAACACAAACAAAAACAAAAACAAAAAAAAAGTTATTAACAGTCTAAAACTGTAGAGGCTATGCTTTAGAATTGAAAACAACATGATGAGGAGCATGGATAGTTTTTATTATGTGAGTTTTTATATTTGTTTTCTATTAAAAAAATAAACAACAAAACATGCAGTGATTTTTGCAAGATGAGTTATGATTCTTTGGCCAAGAGATCAAAAGGTAAAGGAAATTCAATTCAATCAAGTGAGAGGACTCATTAGGACACAACTCATACTACAGTATTCGTTTTGTTATGTGTAAAAGAAGTGTTATCTAGTCGTAGGCCTTAACCTCATTTGATGAAAGAAGGTTGAGACAATGATCGTACTGGATTTATGAAAGAAACTAGTAAAATGTATACCCAACTTTAGTTTAAGAATCATTGGGATACAATAAAAACCGATTGGAATATGTAGAAGGGATTGCTAATAGATGAAGTAGGGCTTAGGATGAATCCTACAACATATGCGATTGAAGATTCTGATGATTGGTGGAAACAAAAGCTTGAGGTGACTAGGATTGTAAATGTAGCATTGTGGCATTCTTCCTTAAATTTATATTAACGTAAAGTAAATGCTAATAATATTTTACCAACTATTGCAGCACAAACCGAATGTAGAGAAGTTCATATACAAACCACTAGCCCATTCAGACGAGCTTGAGACCATGTTTTCTAATGCAA
>JAUMHB010050962.1:0-16464 GCA_032359685.1 Pittosporum tobira
TATATTACTCATTGTACTATATTTCATTAAATTGATATACAATGAGTATGTAATAGATGTGTATGTAATTATACTCCAAAAATAATTGTGAAATAGTTGAAGACTTTTAGTAGCCTACATAAAAGGTTCTTATAACGTACAAGGTTCTTGGAAATATCAGGGTTTAGGAACTGTTCGATGTAGAGTCTTATCTTTGTTTATGTAGAGGGTAAGGTATTTAATTGGATACTTCGTTGAGTAGGTATGAAAGAATAGATTAATAAAACAAGCCGCTCAATGCATAAAGATTTTGGAAGGGTAATCATACTTTGGAATTGTTAAGCATAATTAATTAAAGTCGTATTTCACTTGACAATTTCTCTAATTTCACCTAAAATTTGATTGTTTATTATTGGATTGTATATGATAAAACCATTTTTGTAACAGATTGATTTGGTCAAATAAACTTGAGCACGGAAACCATCGGACACGCAGCCGTAAGCAATCCGACAGCAATGGCTCTGTCATGTTCTTTGCAACTTGTAGCAAGCTGCATTGATTTTGATAGCTTAATTTATTTTTTTTAAAATATTTTTACTTTGACTTTGCATTACGTGTATATAAATGAGTTAAAGTCGGTTTTTTGAGTCTAAGCCATTAATCGATTTCATCCGTCTATTATGATAATTTAATAGTTAGGGTACAAAGACTTCGACACTCTATCGTGAAATGATATGTAGTAGTCGCATAATTTATTTTTAATTATTATAAAATTATCTTTGCATTAGTTACTTAATTTTTGTGAGACAAAAATAAAGGAATTTGCGGTAAGTGAAATATTTACCGGTAAAAAATTATGTGACTGTTGAGGAATAATTTGCCGTTAATTGTAATTTTTTGTTAATTTTTAATCCTAATATTTTGTTGATAAATGAAAAAAAAAAAATTATCAATACAGCAATGGCTCTATCATATTCTTTGCTGCTTGTAGCAAGCTGCATTGATTTGGACATCTTAATTTTTTTAATATTTTTAGTTTGCATTTGCATTACGTCGGTTGTTGAGTTTATGCAATTAATCGATTTCATTAGTCTATTATGACAATTTAATAGTTAAAATACAAAGAATTTGACACATCATCGTAGAAAGATATTCAATAATCGCATAAATTGTATTAGTCGTTTAATTTTTATGCAATAACCGCAAAACAATTTATGATAAATAGAATATTTTATCAAAAACAATTGTGTGACTACTAAGGAGTAATTTTCGATTAATAATTATTTTCTTTTAACTTTTAATCCTAAAAATTTTGTTGATAAATGAAAAAAAAAATTATTGATACAGCAATGGCTCTATCATGTTCTTTGCTGCTTGTAGCAAGCTGCTTTGATTTTGCCATCTTAAATTTTTTAATATTTTTGTTTTGCCTTTGCATTGCGTATTTATAGAAAAGAGTTAAAGTCGGTTCTTGAGTTTAAGCAATTAATCAATTTCATTCGTCTATTATGATAATTTAATAGCTAGAATACAAAGATTTGGATACTCCATCGTAAAATAACCCCATAAAGTTTTGTTAATTATTTTTGCATTAGCCGTTTAATCTTTAAGCAACAATCGCAAGACAATTTACAATAAACGAAATATTTTTTTAACAAAAAAATGTGTTGCTGTTGAGGAGTAATTTGCGGTTAATAGTTAATTTCTTTTATTTTTTAATCTTGAAAATTTGTGGATATATATATATATATATATATATATATATATATATATATATATGAAAGAAAATGAAAAGCTTGTGGTCATTGAACTACGACCGGTCCCATTAGCTGTAAAATAATGAAAATAAAATCCCTTGTCCATGACAATAATACAAAGGAAAAAAGGGGCCTATTCCAAGTCAATGGAACAATTAATCAAACCAAAATTGATAATTGAAGAGGAACATCTGGAAATCCGCAAGGAGACAGACTCGTTCTTCTTATTCCGGAAACACGCAACTATCAATCATAAAAGATCAATAGGCCATGGGGGACGCAATTTTGTTATGAAAATGATTTATTACACGATTGTGCGATTAAAGTATGGCATTAACGTAAACTTTTTATAGATATTTATTTTAAAATTTAAAGTTTTATTATTGTATCAAAAACCTTTAAACTCCTAAAAATATTTTTAAAAGTCCCTTGAATTGAATTAAGGTCTAACCATTGTTAAAAACCGCTTTGTTGGTTGTTGAAGTAGCAATCCACGAGAACCCAATTCCCTCCAAAACAAAAAAACAAAAGGAAAGGAAAAAAATAAAAGAAAAAAATTAATCAATCCAATAAGTCTCCCATATAATTTCCAATCTCCGACACATTCAAGTTATAGTGTCTTCATTTTTTGATTATATTAATACAGAGTTTAAGACGCTCCAAAATCATATTTCAAAATTATATTTTAAGATATTTTTATATACTTGATATATTTGTGTGTTATACTTTTCAATGTAGTTTTTTTTAACAATATAATAGATAATTATATTTTTAGAATGTCTTAAAAATCATGACGAGAATTGTCAAAAAATTATGATATTTAAATTTGGACGGATGGAGTATTGTAAGGTCTAACATATAAATATATTTTATATACAAAAACAATTATAAAATACAATACAAGGAGGTGGTCATGAAGCGTTTTAAACTTCGTGCCACAAACAATCAAAATATTAGGACATTTAAATTACAATGAGAGAGTATATAAATAGGGTTGGCCAGAGACACACTTAAATATTTTGATTTTATTTAATATTATTTTATTTTAAAAAAATATATTGAAGTAAATCTTAGACAAATATATTATATATAGATATACACCATCTCGTTAAATGAGCATACACTCATCCTAATAATATAATGATATTTCTAAATTGATGAAGTGGAGTAATATCTAAAGTATACAAAATGATAATTCAAAGATAAAAATAGTACCACATAAATGCAAATATTCACAGTTTCGTAACTGGTTTACTAGAGAGAAAATATATTTTAAAATATTGAAATATTTTATAACTTAGCATATTTGATTTTGAAAAAATAATTAATATCTACATGGATTGTTACTTCAAGAGCCAATGCAACAAATCTTAACCTTGGTTGGGTGTCATTTTCAATTCAAGGGATATTTTGAAATATTTTTAAGAATTTAAAAATTTTTGATGCAATTTTAAGAGTTTAAAAGTTTTTTTAGTAACTTAATAAGAGATTGGCGCTTTTTAGGTAATTAAGTCAAGAAAAAATGGGGCCTACTCCAAGTCAATGGAACAATTAATCAAACGAAAATTGACAATACAGGCCATCATTCAAGAAGAATATCTGGAAATCCCTCATAAACATGAAGGCATGAATTTCATACGGTCCACATGGAGACACGTTCTTCTAATTCCGAAAACATGGAGCCACATGAATTTCATAGTTTATAGATATTTATTTAAAATTTAAATTTTATTATTAATTTTATGTTACTACTTAAAAATAAAATAAAATAAATTAATATTTAAGGAAAATAATTGTATTAATATAAATGTTTGAAAAGCTCCTGTATATTCTTATGCTCCATATTAGAGCACACTTATATTAATACAACTTTAATATTTTTATTTTGAGAAAAATAGGATTGTCATGTGTAGCTCTAATACCACGTTCAATTAATGAAAGAGATTTTCCTTTTTTTCAATGAAAGAAAAGAAAGAGAATTGTAATGAAAATAATGCAAAATACAATGAAGTGTAAGAGAATATTAATATTAATATTCTAATATTTACGGTATTAGTATTTATGGTATTAATATTTTAGTATTTATGATATTAGTATTAATTAGTATCCGATATAGAATTGGATTGTGTACTTAACCCGTAAGCTATCATAGCTTAGTCTATAAGTTAAGTATGCATATATAAGGTCTCATGTGTATTCCATAATTCTCAAGTCATATTAATATATTTTTGTTCTTATATTATTTTAGTATATGACTTCTTATTATAATATGTTTGTTGTTTATATTTTTATATAAATTATAATATTGTATCAAGAGTCTATCATAAAACATAGTCACTTCCATTGTCGTAGTTACTTCTAGACTTGCCGTCACTAAAATCTCTAACATTTATGTAAAGAAATTTGAAGAAAGAAAGTTTGAATATATGTTGTTCGTCTTCAACAAAGGGAGAGACGTGATCTGGTTTGCTTTAGTTTGAACAATTGGGTCCTGCCCAACTTGTGATCACGTATGGGAGGAGGTCACATATCTGCTAATCTTGGGTCTCATTAGGTTATTGATTAAATTCTCATTAAATTCTCGATAAATTCTCGTTAAATCTTTGTTAAATTCTCGATAAATTCTTGTTAAATTCTTATTAAATTCCCAATAAATTCTAATTAAATCCTTTTTAAATCCTTAATAAATTCTTATAAAATCCTTGTTAAATTCTCGATAAATTCTTGTTAAATTCTTGTGAAATCCTCGTTAAATTCTTGTTAAATCCTTGTTAAATCCTTATTAAGTTCTTAATAAATCTTTGTTAAATTCTTGTTAAATTCTCGATAAATTCTTGTTAAATCATCGTTAAATCTTTGTTAAAACATCGGTAAATCCTTGTTAAATCCTCGGTTACATCTTTCACTTTCATTTACATCCTAGTAATTGGTTTGGTAAAGTTTTGTAACAAATTAAAAGTCGTGATTATAAGACTTTTAACTTGAGGGGAATGTTAGGGAATATTAATATTAATATTATTAATATTAATATTCTAATAGTTATAGTATTAGTATTTATGGTATTAATATTTTAGTATTTATGGTATTAGTATTAATTAGTATTCGATATAGAATTGGATGATTTACTTGGTCCATAAGTTAAGTATGTTTATATAAAGTCTCATATGTATTTCATAATTCTCAAGTCACATTAATATAGTTTTATTCTTATGTTGTTTAAGTATATAAACTTTAATATGAAGAACTAATAAATAGCCTTGTACCTGTAAAAGTGGCCATGCAAGCTTCGTATTTTTCGAGTTTAGCTTTGAAGTTTACAAGGTTGCAATCACTCTCTGTTAATTTTCAAAATTTGCAATTCTTTTACTTTTTAATTAAGATGTTTGATTTTTTGTCAGAATCAATTATGTACTTGTCACACGATTGAAATATATTAATTATCACCTTAATTTGAACCTATTTTCTTCATTAATATCGTTTAGTAAGTAATTATCTTTAGAATTTACAGTAAATTAATTTATTTTTTTCCAAATTCATGTATAGTGAATATACGGGGATTGCCAATTTTAGAAGTTAAATAAAAGGGAGCTGTTGCAATAAATATAAAACTTGAAAGGTCACTTTATAATAATAATAATAATAATAATAATAATAATAATAATAATACGTAAAGGAATAAAACCCTAGTTAGTATTAGCAAGGAGTCACAATATGAAGAAATAATAATTTTAATGTTATAAAAATATAATATTTTAATATATCTTCTTGTACTGCATATTATTATATTGTCAGGAAATTTATTGTTTTTTGTATGATGATAAGGAAGGTTTCACTTTCATTTCAAGTTTTTTTTCCCCATTAATTTTTTTTTCTCCCTCCATTTCTTCTCTCACTAAACTTTAAAAAAAAAAAAAAAGTAATAACGTACTTCATTTCGTTCAGAATATCCCTTTTTGTCTCAAATGACCAACTTGTATACGGTGGAGATGAGACTAAATGGCAAATGAATAGTGTACGGCACTCTCCCCGTCCACAATTTTTACGACATACTTCGTTAACTTTACAATAGAAATTTTAAAATACAAGAAGATATATGAAAATATTATATTTTTATAACATTAAAATTATATATAAAAATATAACATATAAATATAATTTTAAAAAATTAATATAATTTCAATTAATCTTAAAATCTATATCACAAAATTATTAAAATTTGTTCAAAAATGATGGGACGGAAGTGAAGAGATTCTAACCTTTAGTCACTGTTCTTGACCTGTTTGCAAGACGACCCGAAGACTTTGGACAAGCTTGCCATAAGTTCAACCTTTAATCTCATCCAATCCAGTAAAAGTTGTGTATGCTATGACACATGCAGAAAAAAATGTTGTCATCCATGGCGATTAATATTGCACTACTGGCAACTATAATTGAATCATGGGCCTAACTGAGCCATTCTCATTTTTTATTTCTTTGAAAAGAGTAATAGTCCTGAAAATTTTAGTCTCAAAAAGAAGACAGACATATACGATATCTTTTTCTTTAATTATATATTAAGTGTATAGTAATCATCCCAGAGACAACAATAAATTTCAAGACAATATGATAATAGTTCATTATATGCTTACACAATCACCATACATAAAACACTAAACTTCTTGAAAATCTAATAATATTACTTCATATGTTCTACACTACTTGGAATTTTGAAGATTTAAAATTGATTTATTTTAATATATAATTAAAAATAATAAATAGTTTAATAATTTAAACTTTTTAAAAAGTTTACATAACATTCGCAATTCTATTAATCAAAATTTAATGAATTCAGATTAAATTTGAAATTAGAGATAATTTTTTTTTTATTCCTAATTCAGATTTCAAAAACATTACTCCCTCTATTTCAAAATTAGAAAATACCCTTAAAAATTGCTTTTAAAAGAAAAAACAAAAACAAAATTCCATTATAAATATAAAAATAAAGCGTTTTAAAAACAAGTTTACATTAGAAATAATGAAAAAAATTATTTATATTTATAATAAAATAATAAATTTAAAATATGATAATATTTTATAATATTAAAATAAAATATTCTCTCTAGTTTTGAAACAGATATACTAGTATATATCTTTTTTGTAAACCAACGGGGTTTAACTGAAATTTAAGTGTAGTGCACCGATCAGTTAAAGACGAATAAAGTGATATCCCATGATGGTGTAGACCAGAACATTAGTCCGGATTCCGGAACACATCACAAAGGAATCTCAACGCCGAGTTCTGTGGAGATATTACCATGACAGCAAAATTAGGGTATGCTGTTCCTTTTTCAGCCCATATTTTTTCTTTTCCTTCTCCCGATGATATCTCAACATAACTCGGTGCTGAGCTTCCTGTAATTTTTACATGACCGAGAAAGTTATACACACACACACACACACCCCCGCCTTTAATTTGGTGCCTAGCTTCGGTAATGAGTGAGAGAGAAAAGAAGAGAAAGAGAAGATAAAGAAGAGAGAGAGAGAGAGGAAGTATGAGATTTATAAGCATCAATCAGGATACAATATGTTTGAAAATTAGATATGTTCTTCAACTTCAAAATTAGATATAATTATTTTTTTAATATATTTTTAAATTAAAAATAAATTTTTATTTTAATATTATAAAAATTTATAGTACTATTAGTTATTACTTTGTTATAAATATAAATAAAACTTATATCATCTTTAGAAGAAAAAAAATATATCTATTACTCTCACCATCTAATTTAGTTGTCTTAATTACAAAATAAATGTGCATTAAATATATATATATATATATATATATATAAGGGTGCGGAAAGTGTACACTTACTCACATGATTATGTGAGCATGAATACTTTAACCATTGTATTTTTTACTATCAATTTGCTAAAGTACAATGTTTAATGCACTCGTGCTCACTTAATTATATAAACAAGTGTGCATACCCTTTTTTTCCTATATATATATATATATAGAGAGAGAGAGAGAGAGAGAGAGTATAATAAAGGAAAGACAACCAAAAAAATTAAGATAAATAAAATTAGACGCCAAAAAATTAAGATAAATAAAATTAGACGCAGAGCATAATTCTTTAAGTTATCTTTAATTAATTTTGAAAAAAATGAAGTAATTACTTTTAAGTTTTAATTATAAACTTTTAAGTAATTAAAATGAAAACTATTTAGATCTTGAGCGTCTTACTGATCAAGCAAAAAATTCTTTGTTTTTCCGCTCTACTAGGTGCTTAATCAGTTTATTGACAAAAATAGCATTGCGACAAACAAAAATTCCAGCTCTAATATATATATATATATATATATGCAGCTTTTTGAGGAAGGTACTATGATAGAGTATCACATGTTAATTTAGTGTTACTATTTTACAATTAAATCCCTTTCCTATAACACGATTATTGAAAAGTATCATAATCTATTAATGCTTTTTATGTAAAAAAAAAAAAATCCCTGCACTATTTCCGGTACTCCTATGTTAGTGAATTACCTATTTATTGTGATAATTATGTTATTGAAACAATTAAAATTATAAGCATGTTGAAAAAAATAGGAGTCCACTAATTATTCGCTCCCCCGTTGATAACATTTTTATTCTTATATATTCACGGGGTTGAATTGAGAAATCTGCATATTCAAGTGGTTTTATATTAACAGCCACCAAGCAATCTTATAATTAATCAATATCTTGTATTCAGGATTAACTCTTACATTAAATTCAGATAAATTCAAATAATTCATTCAACAATCAGATCATATTACCTAATGAAACAAACAACTTCTTTGTCTAGCTACAAACTCTATTTGCTTATTATATATACGAATTTACAACAATATGGAAAGAGAAAGAAAAAAAAGATAAGCTAAAGCTAATTAGTAGTTTAAAGGAGTTAAAAGAGAGAAAGGTTCATTAATTTTAGGCTTACACGTATGCGCATAATCAGTTCAAATTAGTTTAATAACTTCACAGGACTTTGAAAATCAGCCCAGTCAAAGTAGTTTAATAATCAGTTCAAATTTTTGTATCAGTTATTAAATATTGGTTTCCTGCTCATTGTTTTTTTTCTGACTGCAGGCCTTATTCGGAGAATCGACCTCCAACTAGTAATAAGAGTTATGCAGTGAGCATAGTTGACCGCCTTAGGGTGAGTATTTTCATATATTAACAGCATGCGACCTACATATACGTACACACACACACACACACACACACACACACACACACACACATATGCGTATATATATATATTATAAATACTCTATATTCGTTTACCTGATTGGTGTCAGCTTCCACTTGACGAACTTTGCAATGGGTTATTGGTGTTGCAGGGTAATAACTAATAAGAAGACTCTTGTATTGCAGGAGATACCAGAAGATGGAGTTAAAAGGTTTCTGTCTAGTAAGGAGTCCTTGTCTACTTGTGAGTTGTGAATTGGTGTGGAGGTCTGAACATAGTTTCTGCAGTTATGCTGCTTATGCAATTATGCAGTTTTTATAGTTCTGCAGTTTCTGCAGTTCTGCTTAGCTGCCAGCAAATGGAAAGTTCCAACATTTTTATTTGGTTTATGACCTTATGTCTATTTTTTTTTAAAAATTAAAAAATCCAAGCCTTTTTAGTCCAGCCCGTTTTTAGCCTGGTCCACTGTAGCCCGAACCATTTGAGCTTGGTCCGCCCAATTGCCAAGTCTACCTATGAATTCCAATATTTTTGTCAATCTTTGAGGGTTTTTTTGGTCTCAAAAATAAATAAAAATAGACATTCTCGCTAATTTAAGTAGAGTGTTGGTTGTACGTTGTGGGATTTATTTATCATGTACAAGCGTTTGATTGTTCTAGTTTATGAGTGTGTAAGGTTATAAGATTATTAATCAGAATATGTAATTATTATTACCGTTTAGTTGACATATTTCTACCCATACAAAAAATGAAAATAAACATTCTACTCGCCCTGCGAAAGGTTTTTTTGACTGCCAGTGGTAAACAAAATTATTTGCTGAGCCCATAAAAAATTGTGGTCCAACTTGATTTGAGGCTGAGCATGGACCACTGCCTGGATCGGCCCAAGGCTATTTCCCGAGACGGATTCTTAACTAATATGCTCACGCATTGACCGGCCGAGTCCACTTGCACACCGAACTATAAAATGGTGGATAGGATTCACTCTAAAATTAAGTGCATGTTTTATAGTAACACGAGAGATCGTTACATTTAAATGTAATAAAATATTATATTTGATAAATTGTGATATATTAAATTTAAGTTTAAAAAATTAAGTTTGCAGCTTAAATTCAAATTCAACAAAAATTTGAAATTGAATTTAAGATGCAAACCGCGGTTTAAAAAATTATACCAAACAAGCCCTAAATAGACATTGTGCCATGTTACGAGCCTATCATGAGTGGAAAACACTATTACAAAGCAAATTAGTTGGAGCTTAAATCTATCTCCTCCATCCCATAAAGAATACCATAATAGAATTTTTATGAATTTAAAAAAATATATATTTAACTATAGAAATTTTTTCTAAATTTATCTCACTATTTTAGTGTTAGATAGTAGAATTTTGGTTCGAGTCGTGAATCATTTTTGAAAAAATTAAAGTAATTTAGACATTTACTTTATTAAATTTTCTAAAAAGGACAATGTTGCAATCTTTTTAGTATATTCCAAAAGAGAAAAATATTACAATTTTTAGTATATCTTCAGTTCACAATTTGGGTCATGTGTCATCTTTTTTTTTTTTTTTAGGAGATGATGTAATGGTAATATTAAGTATACATAAGATTATTAAACATTGAAAATTAGGGTTCAACTCTCACATAAGCTAATTAAATAATATGATGTATTATAAAATTAATGTGTAAAATAACGATTACATGAGAGACCTTATATAGATTTAACATACTTGGAGAATAAGTAACTTAATTCTAATCCAACTTGGAATTTAAGAAATCTATTATAATAATAATAATAATAATATATTTAACAGTGCAAGAGACTCCCTAATAAGGGATAATATGATTTCACAATAGTAAGCAAAATGATCTCATAAAATAAACAAATAACCCCGACATAACCGAAAATCGAACATGAGATCTCTAAGAAGGAGTCTCAGTTTTAACCATTGAACTATAACTTGAATGGCATATGTTATTTTTTAAAATTACGAGAAAGTAGGCCAACCATACATCAGTGTGTGATGCATATAATTACTCTTAAATCTTAAATATAGGTGGCCAGTCACCCATAAACCACCATGGACCTTAGAGGATCCACACTCCCAAAATGGGACAGCAGTTGGCATTTGACGAATAGCTTTCAGCTTGTGGAAGTTGGAATCTTTTATGTAATTATATACAGTATGATATATGATAATATGATATATGATGGTTAGGGCCTAGGGGTGCACCTGGTTTAGTAGTGATTGAACTAGGGCTTGGGCTAATCATGTTTGGAATTTGGGTCAAGATTGTTAGGCCAAAAATATGAAGAGAATGAGATATTTCAATGTCTCAAAATGAGAATTTTATTTTTGAAACACACATATTAGAACCAAAAAATTAAAAAATTAAAATTAAAAAATTAAAAAATTAAAAAATTTTATCTGTTTTAAAATTAAAAAAATTTTAAATTTTAATAAAATTATTTGATTATAATTTTTACATAAAATAAAAATATTATTTTTTGAAGATGATATAAAATGTTATACATCTACAATAAAGTATTACATTAAAAATTTTATGATACTCCTTAATATAAAAACTATATCTAATATTTTAATATATTAAAAAATTTATTATATTTGATTTTAGAACGTACCCTTCAATTTTAGTGTATTACAGCAATAATATAATCGTACCGGAGTATCCACAATTCAACGAAAAGGACAAGTTGTCTACTATTTTTAAATCACATGAGCAAAGCTAAATTTACTCAACTGGGTCAAAAGCCGGCAGTTAATACCTCACCGGCCTCGTCCAGGAGATGATGCCGCCGAAGACGAATATGACGCTGTACTTCCCCCAGGCGTAACTCTCGTACCGAAAAATAGATCAGACAAATAATTACCCAAATCTTCAGGGGCAAATCTGACAATTGACTCCTTTCCAATCTCACTCCTAAGCAGAACCCGATTCTTTTCGTAAAATTCCTGGTAAACCGGGAGCAGACTCTTGGCAACCGAAACTTTTATCTGGTCACGGAGTTTCGGGTCGGGCACTATCCACGATGACTGTTTCCGGTATGTCTCCTCAAAACCCGAATTAAACCGCTTGAAACACTCCCTCGCTTGGTCCGGTGAAATATCAGCCACTGGATTCTCCGGCATTGATGAGATCACTTTACTCCATCCCATTCTCTCGTAATTCGAGGCGTACTGTTTCATTTTGCCCTCGTGCTTTATCAGCCAGTCGTCTCCCAAAAAAAGTTTCAGATTCGAACTCTTAACTTTCGAAACAATGTAGTTTAAGTTGTTTGCTAAAAATAGATAAGATAGAGCAACGTCTTTGTACAGTTGGGCCTTGCCGTCGAGTTTACAAAGGAGCACGAGTATAATCCAAGCGAATTGTACGGAAATCACCGACGACGGATCATCCTCCGGCGACGGACTGGAGAAGTACGATTCCGGCAACGGAGACTTCACGGTGAGCGGAGAATCGGCGAGGATATCGGACAGTATGCCACAGTAGTCGCCGAGGAAAACGAAGTAGTTCATAACGTAACGAGTTAAAGGATGTACTCCGCCTCCTCGAAGTACCGATTTGGAAGAATCCTTCTGAATCGCCGCCTCGAAATCAGCCAGCGTCGCGCGGACGGCTTCGCCGAGTTTTAATAGGGCCGAGACGGCTTGCGATCGGACGGCAGAGGTTGATTCGAAGGAGAAGATTGATTCGATAAGTTGCCAATTTTCCGAAATGGCGTCGTAGAGGTCGAGTAAACGGAACAATTTCTCAGGTGATTTTTTACACTTGGCGATATTTTCGGGGAATAGGAACAGCATAAGAGCTCTGCTAGTTGAGATCTCCGCGAAACACGATTCTCTGATTCGATCAGATCCGGAGAACACGTGATCACAAAGCATTCTTTCTCCGTAAAACAGCGTTTTGATGACGATTTTCACTGCGTTTAACCATTGCTTCATTTTGAGCTCTAACGCCTCCTCGTCAAATTTTTGGATTTGAGAGAGCGTTAAACTCTGAACTCCGAGATAATATAAAGTCTCATCAATCACCGATTTACGAATCAGTTTATAAATCTTCACACACTCCTTCCCATAGCCGGAAGACATCATACAGTCCGCAATGAGCTTCAAATCTGCCATTACAATCTCCGATACTCCGGCTTGTTGAATCTCATCTCCAGAAACGGCATCGTCTTCGTATTCCGACATACTGCTCGACCGTGTGGATTCTTTAGATGACCGGCTGAAACCGGGTTCTGAATCTAGAAAGCTCCTGTGCGCTGACAAAATCTGGAAGAACTCCTTTTCGAGTCTTCTCATCGCAATCTGCATTAGCTTTTGGCCGCGGATGAGTTTCTCGGAGGTTGAATTTTCTGACAAGAAGTATTGCATGGCGGATTGCAAGTCCTTGACGGATTGAACAAACTGTTTGGAGTCTGACCGGTCGCCGGTGAAGAGAGGTGAGATTTTGGTGTAGGATGAGGAATCGATGTCCCATTTCGTGATCACCGTTTCCGCCCATTCCATGTTTTCTTCCATCATCGAGGAAGAGAAAGTGTGGCGAGGTGTAGACGGAGATGAGTAAGAGTGATTAGACGGCGACGGAGACGGAGATCTTGGGCTCACAAACAAATTCCTCATTCTTTATGTTGACAAAATGAAAGAATAAATATATGAAATAAAATGAATTGGGAACGGAGATTTTGTTAGAAGATTCTTGATGGAGTTTGTTCTTGATTATTTGGTTATAAGAAAAATTAAGGTATATGTAGGGCGGGAAAGGAGAAGTGTCGGAAAGGTCGACTAGGTTTAACGCGTACATAGCAAGCAAGCAACTTTAATGTCTATTGCATGGCGAAACTACTGATGAGAATGACGTTACGTAGAAACCAAACCAACTTTTTTGGCTGGTAACAACTACACTTCTTACTAACCAACGGTAATAATGGTCTGTGCAGACAGGCATTACCTACGATTGACTACGTACGCCTACTAGCCAATGGGGATGTTTAAAACGGGGAGGGGAGGCTTTTTGACTGTCCAAATGACTTCAACTTCGCGGCTTTTTTTTTTTTTTACTTAATTTTATTTGATGGGAGCCGAGGGGGGTCAAACGAAGAAGAATAATACGCTGTACATTTCTCTCTGTCTCGTTTATGCAAATTTCATTTCATTTATAGGCTTATAGGTCAGCAAATAATTATTCTTAAAAAGAAATTATAATAATTTATAATTAAACTTTTATGAAAAAAAATATTTATTTCTAATTTTAGATATATTAAAAAAATATTTAAATTAAAAAATATATAATACTCCTCAATTTTAAATTTCTAACTCCGCCCTTGTCTCTTTGTTGGACAGCCGGCGCGAACACAGTGGTTTTTCAGATATGAATAAATAAGAAATGCACAATGTCTTCAACTATCATAGATTCATAGTCATAATTTGCAGATAAATAAAAGTTTTTTTTTTTTTTTTTTTTGTCTCCTGAGGTAGATATACATGGTTTTGGTTTTTCTGGAAATTGCTTGTCCGGACTTATTTTATTATCCAGAACTGATTTTTTTAATTAGAATAAAAACTATGTATTTTTGTTAATTACCATAGCAAACTAATTATACAAAGCGACTTCAGACGAAATTAAAGCCATGCAAAATTGCGAACGTCACATTGCTTATCTGGGGTTCAACAACCATCTTCTTTCAGAAGAAACAAATATAAGCATTAACCGGAGCGATCGGCTGTGCTCAGTCAAATATTCGCAGGTCTCTTATTGGATGACTAGGATTGATCATATACAACTATGTTAGCGAGGGGTGTATTGGTCTTGCCGTCTGTCCATCCAGCAAATTAACAACTTAAAATTAGCATAAGACAAACTCATACAAAATGAGAATTTTTATTTGGTTAGCAATATTGTTTTTCCAAAGTTCCTACACATTATTCATTCATATATTTATATTCCTAATGACGGCTAGTATTTCCAACAAGAAGTAAGTGTCACATTAATTAAACCCACACGGCCATAGTTATTAGAACATCTAACCGGCCGAGGCATCAATTCAATAGTTCATTTGTTCAATAGACAGTTCAACTATTTTAGTCGGATTTTTATTTTTAAATAATAAAAAATATATTTTATATTTTAAAATCAATAATAACACTATAAAATCACATATTCTAACTATAATATAAAGACTCGTACCAAAAATAGAAAAAAAATAGATACCAAAGTAAAGTATTAAATATCATATAAATTAACCATAATAAAGTTTAAATTTAAATATCATACAAAATAACCACTATATGATCTTAAAAAATTAAAAGTTCTTAGTCATGCTAAACCTAATGGTGATTTTCTTAATTATACAAAACCGGGCCGGTTTATCAAATTATTGACCGGTTTTGCAATTTATCTAAATACTACTCGGTATTATCCAATTCTAAATGGTATAATTGCTTATCCAATAAAATAATTATACAATGCCAATTTGATGTCCGGTTCACGGTCCAATCGGACAGTACAATACGGTTTTTATAGCTATGCCCACGGCTACATGGTAAATCCTGAGTATACGTGTCAATCTATATATAGTAATCATAATCTTCTATACTCTTTCTATCGATGAAAAATTGTGACTTTTCATGAATTTAAAAAAATGTGTTTGATTGTGAGGGAACTATTTAATTTTTTTTATTATTATACTCCATTCGTTCCAAAAAGAAAGAGAGTATGTACTCTCTTTATTGCCTCGAAATGAATAACTTGGATACATATTTTAATAAAAACATGTGGTGTGTATTTAAAGAATAAAATTTTTATGAAAGTGCTTAATGTTGTGTGCCATCAATTTTCTCTCTCATTAAGAGTAGTTTTTTTTAAATTATAAATTTTTGGTGTTTTAGTTATTTATTTTGAGACATGGAATAAGTTCTAAATATAATAGAGTAGTGATTGACATTGTGAGTCATAATATTATATTAATAGTTTGAGTTGTGGACCATACTTCCTACTCCCAAAGAATTAAAACCCCGTATCTATTTCTATATATTAAGGGACATACTTCATTCTCAAATTTCGTCTTCATTGTTATCTTTCCTTTTATACCTCTCTTTCCCTCGCATATCTATTTCTATATATTAAGAGACAAACTTTATCTTTATTTTCAGCTTTCTTTTTATACATCGCTTTCCTTTCCTTGATTTGACCTCTCTTTCCCTTCCTTGATTTGATTTTTTTGTTTTTATACATTGCTTTCCTTTCCTTGATTTGACATCTCTTTCCCTTCCTTGATTTGATTTTTTTCTTTTTATACATTGTTTTCGTTTCCTTGATTTGACCTATCTTTCCTTTCCTTGATTTGATTTTTTTGTTATCCGATGTGGGATGAAAGAAAATGTTTAAAAATTAGCTTTTAACTTCTCTCTTTCCTTTTATACCTCTCTTTTCATTACTTGATTTTTTTGTTATCCAATGTGGGATGACATCTTTACTTTTATAGCTCTCTTTTCAT
>JAUMHB010050973.1:13268-29860 GCA_032359685.1 Pittosporum tobira
TAAAAATTTTTGTAAAATAAAATAAAATTTTATTTGCAAAATATGTGAATATTAAAGATAATTTTTCTCATGTTTATTCATAAAATAGTGAAATGTCTCACATAACGGTTATTGCATGATAGTGTAATTAGAATTGAATTTTTTTTAATAAAACGAATAAAGTAAGTGTTTTTTTTCGATAAATTAATTACGACTTTTAAAGATATCAATATATATATATATATATGTCCTGCTCTTAATTTCTCTATCATGATGATTTCTTTGGTTTTATGTTCTATTCTTTCAGCTCATTATTGATTTATCTAACGCTTTTTGGTCTCTTGAACGGAGGTGGGTGGAGCCGTGGAGGCACAATTTTGGTGAAGCGGGGCTCCATTTTTGTCAACGAATGTGGAACCATAGATAGCGGCAGTATCATAGTTCTATGAACTACTTGATTATTTTATGCATACCTTCTTATTGAATTCTCTATGGTTCTTATACCCCACGATGATTTATCGAACGGGTTCTATGGTTCTATAGTTCAATATATGAAATGGCACAAATACCCTCAATGACTCCACGAGTTCACGAGTTCGGAGACTTAATAATGATGTAAGGAGGCTCCTATCCCTTGTGTTTTTACACACTAATTTTTGGTATAGATTGTTATCAAAAAGATTTTTTTTTTTTTTTATGTATAAGTAGAAAAGGAGGTGCCTATTGAACCCCAAAAAAAAAATTAAAAAAAATTAAAAAAAAAATACCAGTTGGCAAAAGAAATATCAGCAGTTGTTGACTCCCCTAACAAATGGTTGTAAAATGAATTTCAAAACACCACCACCACCACTGGACGCACGCACAGACAGGCTGTTGTAGATAGCAACACCCTTGTGCTCTGTTTGGCTTAGCTGGAGCTGGACCCCATTCAATATATTAAAATTCTTTCTTTCTATCATAAAATATTTGCTCCCCCGTTTTTTACGTAGGTTACACTTTGGCTTCCAACTTCATTGATTAATTTTTCCAGTAAATAACTCGATTGGTTTCTTTTGCTAATACTATTTATCCTCATTATTAAATTTTGAAAAGGACAAAACCACCTCCGCAAAATCTTTTCAAATACAAATTTTAAATGTCTTATGTAAACCTCTTAACTTAAAAAAAATTAATGGAAGAAATTTGTCATCATTTATTTTTATTTAGAGACGATGAAAGTATTCTATAACTCTCTATTCCCTAGCTCCAAAAATAGAGCGATACTATTTTATTTGTAATTTTCACTCAAAATTGTAATATATATCTTTTTCACGACGAAAAAAGATTTATCCCAATATTTTAACATCAATCTCATTGTGTTTTAGAATGCCATATAAAAGCAAAAATGGAAAGCTGTTCAACATTAAAGATCACAGGTTGCAACGTATATAATTTTTAGAGATTATAAAACTTGACAAAAAATATTTGTTAAGTGCAATTTTTTTTTATATCTGTGAAGTGTAAAAATATATTCATAAAATTGAATTTACGGTTTAACTTTAATTTAAACTTTTTTGTTGTTGTAAATTTAAACAATAAAATTAACTTAACAAGTTCTTTAATCAAACAAACCCTAAAAATAATTAATTTTATTAGACGTATAATAGTGTTTTTCTTTCGCATGTGCTAGTGTTGCATACAGCTGGAAAAATATTCTAACGTCTTTCTGGATTATCAAAAAACAATAATTTTAAGTTTTAGTGTTACAATTGTCTTAGGCACATCATGTCAACCTGAGCAGATTGACGCCGAGATTTCGGGGACAGACGGAGTGGTCCTCTCTCCGTTTCAAGGTCAAAAGCGTTAGGTTGAAAGGACAAACGAGAAACGGTGCCCAGTCGTTGTGGGTCATTGTAGCCCAGGCCCACGTAAGTCTCTTCCATGTTGTGAGTATCATTTTTAGTTGTACTTCTTTCTTAAATTATTTTTAGAAAACATGGTAATTACATAATACTATTATATTTCATAAAATTAATATTTTAACATAAAAACATTATTTTATTTAATTATTTTCTTTAAAAAAAATATTTCATTTATCTTGTAATATTGTCTATTTTATTATACCATAATATACCCTTTCTAAATATATTATATTATATTATATCTATCTTTTCATTTTATTTTTTATGCAGATAATTTTCACCCGACATTAATACTTCAGTCCTTAGCACACAAGCGCGGTAACAGTAATTAAACAAGACATTCGATACTTATGTTGAATTAAAGTTTCTTTTTTTTTTTAAACTAAAGACTTAAAAAAGAGAGAAAATAAATTGTCAATTCTTCATGTAATTTTGACGGGAGCTAAATTAAATAAGCTGTTCTCGATTTATTTATTTATTTATTTTTATTTTAGGACCAACCTATGACTTGTATAACATATTTTCTCCGTTTTAAAAAGAATAAAATTTGTTATCATCTTTTTATCTTAAAATGAATGACTTAATCATATAATTTAATAAAAATATACGGTGTATATTTAAAAAAAAAAAAATTATGATAATACTTAAAAAAAAATATTTATAATTTTTCTCTCTCATCACAGATAATTTTTCTTAAATTACTAATTTTAAATATTTTAATTATTATTTTTTGGACGGGAGGAGAATTAAATTAAATTTGCAGTTAATTTTGAATGTGGTACTAACATTGTTTAGTTTTATACGTATTAAGTTTAGTTTTATCTTTTTTAACTTCTTGTGTATCCGGCTATAAATGTTCCCGGTCACGACCGTTTCTCTGTCACTTTCCATTTGTCTGGCCAACATTTGCGTTATCTCGATCCTCCATCAAAATGAATGCACCTCTCCAAAATCTCAACCCAAATCACATATTATAAGCACTTAATCAAAACTTAATCCTAATTGCCAGACTTTAATTAGGTATAATTTCTAATTAGTGCACCTTCACCACAAGTTCAGCTGGCGAGACAATTTTTAATTTTTATGGGACGAATATCTTCACCACGCCTCAGCTATAAAATTAATATCCAAATTATAAAATAAATTCAATTCAATTCAATTAACAGAAAAAAAATTGATTAATTGGAAAGGGAAACGTTTTTTATTCTGAGAATTTGAAAGAATATAAATTATTTTGACAGAATTTAATTAATTGTGAACGAAGACCTTTTTGTTCTTGGAATATTCAAATAAATCATAACTGAGGACACTAAATTTTATTCAACAGAAAAAAAAATAAAAAAACGCTCACACGCAGCATACAAGGTGTTTTACTTAAAAAAAAAAAAAAAAAAAAAAAAAAAAAAAAAAAAAACATGTTAATGTAACGTATGGTGGAGGCACATTTTTGTCATCTCGGCACATGACAAAACACAACAAAAGGAGAAAACAAAGACCGAAGTTATATTTTCCTTTTCATTTTTTTGAACGCCGAATTTATTTATTTATTTATTTTTGTGCACATGAAACTCTTAATTGGAATTGGCTTTAAATAATTTTTATGAAATTTCAAATAACTAATCTCTAATTTAGTTTGTTGAATAAATATCATAATATTTAGTAATAATTGAATAACTCCTTTATACTCTTATTTGATAACATTTGAACTACAATATTTGCATAATATTTTATTTCACTTGTATTTTATTTAATATGTAAAAGATAAATTATCGGAGAATTCTCTTTTTCTAGATAGATGCTACATATTTATTAATAAAATTTTGTAATATAAAAACAAACAAAAAAAATAAATTCAATGTTAATATCATATTTTTTCTATTTCAAAAAAATGAAGACATGTAGTATTATTTTGTACTATGTATTTAAAAGATGTAATATTTTTGTTTTGGAGAATTTAATAAAATAAATTATCTATTTTATTCTTATACTATTAAATATTAAAATTCACCATTCTAAATACTATTATACTGTCTAAAATTTTAACCAAAAAAATCTTTTAATTTTTTTAATGAATTATTATACTTTTAACATCCCTAAAAAGTCCCACCCACAAGCTACAACACAACTCAAATAAATTTTTTCACAAATTTGAACGAAGAAAAATTAGTTGTAAGAAAAAAGACGAACAGCTCCATGAACGTTCTCTCTCTCCTCTCCTCTCTCTCGGAGCGTTTTGCTTTTCTTTCATGAAAAAGGAATTTCTTGCAGTAAAACGCCGGGATCCGCGTTCTTCAATTACTGCAACAAACAAGCACTCAAATTTCACCATTCTCATTGAGGAACCTCCATCTTCAACATTTCTTCCATTGTGCTGTATGTTCTGTCCCTCTCTTGCCCTTCACTAATTCGGTTCTTCAATATATAAGAAGATTAACAAGGTTTTGTATGTCTACATTGTTTCACAGCTTTATGTTTATAATCAATATTATGCAATTATCCACATTTGCTTTTTTAGTGTAAAGATCTTGATTCTGTTTAAAGGATTTTGATTTCAATGTTAATTAGCTTTATTGGATTTCTAGAAGGATTTTTGTACTAAGAGAGGTGTGGTTTATTTATGTAATTATTTTTGTATTGTTTAGGATTTGACTGGAGTTTATGTTCATTAATAACAAACGGAGTACTAGAAGGAGCTCATTTCATTTCTGGCTAGAGAATATATATATATATATATATATATATATACGCATTTGATTTGAAGGGAGGATTAAGACATGTCCTCCACAAAGGATGAACATCAATCGATCCCACTTTCAGTGCTGCTAAAGCGTGAATTGGCTAATGAGAAGATTGAAAAACCTGAGATATTTCACGGTCAGGCTAACCAGAGCAAAAAAGGGGAAGACTTTACATTAGTCAAGACGGAATGTCAGCGTGTGTTAGGAGATGATGTTACAACATATCATGTTTTCGGGGTATGTTTTGAGTTCCATTTCCTTTTCAGTGTCTCTTTTTTGGTTTGGATGCTCATTACTTGGTTATATTCGTGATTTATAAGTCTTAAATGGTCTGCTGATGGATCAATTTTGAAAGAATTTCATTTATGAATAGTTTTCCATTAGGCTGATAAATTTCTTAGTTTTTACTTTTTAGTGAGTTTATGGGTCAAGATTAAGTATCCAAGAAATGTGTTAGCTAATTCTCTGAAAAATTAAAAAACTCAAGCTACTCGTGTTTGTCTCAAGTTCACATGAATAATGCTCATGTGAGAGCAGCTTGTAAGGGAAACAAGTCAAGTGTGAGCTTTATATCAAGCTTGTTAGAAAGATTGAAGCTTGAACGATAGCTTGGTTGATTTACACCCCCACGTTCAGGACCCTTTTCCGCTCTTCTTAAAGAATGTCAATCCTCAATGCTTACCACATAAGATTGCTCTATTGACTGTATTTATACTTATAAAAATTTAAATAAAAATGATTACCACATACTAAAAGTGAAAACTACTTAAGATTGCATGCTGCACCTAGTTCTTATATAGTGTTTTTTTTTTTGTAAATTCGTACTCTTATCTATTTCATTTGTATTTTGCTTCTCAAACTTTGTTTTGCAGCTTTTTGATGGCACATTGGTCCTTGTTGCTCCTGTCCATTCATACCATTTTTAATCTTTTTCATTAATGTTTTTGTATATTTCCTTACCAACCCTGTCTTTGCAGCTATTCGATGGGCATAATGGTTCTGCAGCTGCTATATACAGCAAGGAGAATCTCCTAAGTAATGTTTTGGGTGCCATTCCACCAGAGCTTAACAGAGATGAATGGGTGGCAGCATTGCCGAGGGCATTGGTTTCTGGGTTTGTGAAAACGGATAAGGATTTGCAAGAGAGAGGTATCTGTAGTTTGTCTTTCTGTCTCTGTTTGATTTTTTTTTTCCTGATGGCTAGATATTTGAACATGAGTCATGCCAACAGTATGATCTATATGCTCATTTATATGACAGTTTGATACTTCAAACTTTATTTGAAATGGATAAAAAATTATTAGACACAAGGCTTCTGAATGATTTGACTGGGAGCACCTTAAAAAGTACATTGAAGTTCTAGCGCAAACTATGTGGAATATACATAACAATACGCATGCGAGAAATCAATGTATTGCATATAACACAACTTCAGTGTGTGCCTACAGTAATCATACACATCAAATTCCTTTCTCCGGATGCTGCTTTTATTTCATCAACTAAATATTGAGGCTTTGCAAGAAAGTTGTTTCAACATATAATGCGATCTGCTTCCAAAACGTAATATGGTCCAATTTTACATCAAATTTACTTAATTTTAGAAATCATAACTAATGAAGGAATAAGGAATTTCGATTTATCACCATTCCCATATTCTTGGAGAAGAATGACTACATGAGAAAATGCAAATTATTCTACTTGGATCCACTACACATTTTATCCCAAGTTAGTCAGGGTAGGTGGAAAATGAATCCAAATGTAAGCCAAAAAGAGATTTTTCAGAAAAAGGGGAGATGGGTATGATGGGGATACTTTAAATTCTATATATATCTCTCTCCATTTATAAAACTCAAAAATACATAAATTTGCAAAGTACCCTTGCTTCCACCAAGTCCTTATATATTACGTTTATTTTATATGACATTCTATTAGATTCTTCTTGTAATAACTATGTTGCGTTTTCATAAATCATATTTTTCATGTAATTGCTATTTTCAGCACTCTGAATGAGTGTTGAAGAAATACCAAATACATATCCTGGTGAAGGACTTATGGTTTCAATTTTGAATTTGTGAATATGTCGGACAACGTATTAGTATCATCACTATCAATATGGATATGTCAAACTCTTAGAAATATCCTTGGTTCCTAGTTTTTTTCTTGCTTGAGTTCCAATGATTAATGTTGCTTTCTTTTCTTTGTCCATCAATACAATGCAGATTTATTTCTACCTTTTTCTCGGTGTGTCTTGTTTTGTTTTGTTTTGTTTTATTTCATTTCATTTCATTTGCATTTATTTATTTTTACTTTCTAATATCTTATTATATTTTCTGTATGCCCAACTAGTTTAGGATAAAAGACGTAGTTGATTTGAGTTAGTAGTTGTTTTTTTTGGTAGCCAGCTCTTTCAATATCTTAACATCTACATGCAGTGGATGATGTCAGCAGTAAATGCTGAATTAAATAGTGCGACTTCACCTTGTCCTCTGCGCAGCTGTTCAATGGTTTTTCCAATTTTCATATAGCATTTTATGTATGTTTATCGGGTTTATTTAATTGTTGCTAGTTAATTAGTAGTTAGTACCCTGTGAATTTGTTATCGTTTGTGTGCGTGCATCTCTATTTGTCTTTGTTATCATCTGTGTGTGTGCATTTCTAATAGTCTATTTACCATGTGTGACACTAACTGTTATGGTCCCATATCAGCACAAACTTCTGGAACAACTGTCACTTTTGTAATAATTGAAGGATGGGTCGTAACTGTAGCATCTGTTGGTGATTCCCGTTGCATCCTTGAATCTGCTGATGGGGGAATTTATTATCTGTCAGCAGATCATAGACTTGAATGCAATGAAGAAGAGTATGTGTACATATTTTTTGTTTGATGCATCACTGTAGGTTAGCTTCTGATGCTGAGGCTTTATATGTAATTTTCTTTTCTTTATAAATATTAAAATCAGGAGGGAACGCATCACGGCAAGTGGCGGAGAGGTTGGTCGGCTTAATGCTGGTGGTGGTACGCAGGTAAGTTATTGAATTCTAATCATTCTTTTTGATCGTTAATGTGGTTTTATAGGAAGGACAAACAATCTCCCCCCCCCCCCCCCACACCCACACACACACACTCTGACCAACAACCACAGCAACCTCCCCATTTTGTTATCCGCATAGAAATACATATGATTTTAAGTTGTGGTAGAACTGGTTAGTCTGATTATAAAAGTACTTTTATGATAGATTGGTCCTTTGAGATGTTGGCCCGGTGGCTTGTGCCTTTCGCGTTCTATTGGAGATATGGATGTTGGCGAGTTCATTGTTCCTGTTCCTTACGTAAAGCAAGTGAAGGTTTGTTACTCATTTTGCTGCTTACATAAAGAATTTAATGTAAATCTGTGAATGTCAACTTTGAACTAGATTGTTATACTATACCCTGATTGTATTGGTTTAACAGTCCTAACTTATACCATACCCAGATGAAAATTTAATCTATTTATATGGATACACCAAGAATATGTATCAGAGTTCGGG
The DNA here is from genome assembly GCA_032359685.1 of Pittosporum tobira. Taxonomy (NCBI): domain Eukaryota; kingdom Viridiplantae; phylum Streptophyta; class Magnoliopsida; order Apiales; family Pittosporaceae; genus Pittosporum; species Pittosporum tobira. The sequence continues at coordinate 21,415 of JAUMHB010050973.1, forward strand.
GGAGTAGCCAATTTTTAAATCTTTAATTAATCCATGGGGTATCCCCACTCTGGATACTTACGCAATACGTTGCCCAATTTTTTGTCCTTGCTTCATAGATTATTATTGTACACTGAATTTTGTGGTGATTCGTAATAATTATATATCATGTTAATCTTCTCTATTGTTAATTTATTCTCTCATCTCTGAAGCTATCTTCCGGCGGTGGCAGACTTGTTATATCAAGTGATGGTGTTTGGGATGCTCTAACTGCAGAAATGGCTCTGGAGTGTAGTCGTGGGATGCCACCAGATGCTGCAGCTTCACAAATAGTTAAAGTATATGCTTACCCGATGCTTTCCTCATCTCAATTAATTTTATTTCTCCGAACGATTTTTATGTCATAGTTACATATCTACTTTTAATAATTGGCCCACATCTATAGGAAGCTGTAGGGTTTAAAGGAATTCGAGATGACACAACCTGCATAGTGGTAGATTTACAACCTCCAGAAAAAACGAGTCCTTCTTTGCCACCGCCAAAGAAGCAGGGCATAGCAGCGTTCAAGTCCATGTTTAAAAAAAAGAGTTCCGAGTCATCTTCCAATATCGAGAAAGAATTCAGTGAACCAGATGTGGTTGTGGAATTAATGGAAGAAGGATCTGCTATGCTTTCAGAAAGGTCTGTAGCTTTGAAAGTTCCAAATTAGTAATATAATTCTGGTTGTTTTACACTTTGTATGAAATCTCAATTGTTTGTGATGGACAACTACCTTCATTTCGGGATAACAAGTCCTGCTGGTCTAGGACTTTGGCACCTTCTTATGTATTTGTGTGGCTTGCAGGTTGGATACGAAATACCCGATTTGCAACATGTTCAAGTTGTTCATGTGTGCTGTTTGTCAAGTAGAGATAAAACCTGGGGAGGGTGTTTCAATACATGTCAGACCATCAAACACAAGGAAGTTGAGGCCCTGGGATGGTCCTTTCCTTTGCTTAAGTTGCCAAGAGAAGAAAGAAGCCATGGAAGGAAGAAGACCTTCTGGAGGTATGTAACCTGTGGTTTTTGTGTGTGTGTGTATTATATCTATATATGTACGCACACATACATGCCCACTACTCAATTCAACTGGTTGAGGTAGGCACAAAATGAATCCAAAATATGTAAGCTATCATTTGGATTTATTTTCATGGGAATTTGCTATTTATTTTTTTTGGGTCAGCCCGCAACGCCTACATAACCCTTCTCCTTTATATCCTGGCTTGGGATAGACTGTGTGTATATATATGTATGTATCTATTCATAAACTCCACATTTATGGAGACCAATCCGCCGCCAACGTTGGCTATACTCTATTCTCAACCAACCCATCTTCGTCCATCCAACTAAATCGTGGATGGACATAATTTTAAAATTCATCCGCCAAAAAGTTAAACGGATGTTAACTCATCTGTCTGAAACCAGTGGATTGGACCGTTGCTGAGAAAGTGTAGATTAGGGCCCATCCGTTGCGTACTACACTTTATGGGGGATGAGCGTGATATTATAAAATTGTGTCCATTTTACAATTGGCATGGACACCAACTGCAAATATGCCTATGGTCAACACCGGCTGTGGATTGTGTATATTTTATATGTTTTAAGAATCCTTTTGTTATAAACCTACTTATTGCTTTTTATATGCTGTTTTCAGATTCTAGATACAGTAGCGATAGTGAATAGCCATCTTGATTACATAGGCATCACGCGAGCCAACAGTTGTTTGGGAGCTAATCATAAATGGGAGGGGAAACGGATTCTCTCACCAACACATCCTTTTCTGTTTTCCACGTGGAATTTGATTTGAATCAACTTTTGACAAATTTGGGAACTCACGAGGATCTTTCCCTTATGCTTCGAGGATTTAAGTCAGCTGATCATATAGTGTACTTAAAAGTGGTCATGATACTGGTTGAAATTACAATCAAGCCGGGTAAAGCAGCCAACAAATTACAAGAAATTGGAGATAATTCATTTTTCTCCATGAACATGTTTAATTGTATACTGGTCTCCCTCCATAGATCTGACAATATATGTGTAGCAGTCCTGAGTGGGTGTAAAGTTATTACATAGGAAAGTTTGACAAGAACTCACCCCAGGAGGAACTTCGTGATCATTCTGCCACTAAATCTGTTCATGTAACATTAATTCTTTCTTCCTTTTATAAGGATGGTGAATGATCAGAATAGAGAAAATCAGTTATTTCTTTTTTAAATAATTAATTTTAATGAAACAGGTCTCTCTCTCTTTTCTCTATTGGAGCTTTGGTTCAACAGATGTCTCTTTTTATTTGTTTTTCTTCTTCTTCTTCTTATTATTATTATTTCTGGTACTTGTTTGTTCAAAAGTTGGATTCTTCAAACACTTGCTTAATTGGGGAGATCATGCATTTAACATTTTTATCCTTTAGTTATGATACCTTTGATTATGTAATTTATGAGCTTTTAAAGTCAACATATGGACTCGGGCACTAGATAAAGAGGGTCAATAAAAATGGGACGGACGGATGTATTAAACCCTCTTGGAACTACCTTTTGTAGGGACATCATCAACACAAAAACCGCAACTATGAGTGCTAGTGGATATCTAGTGACTTGGTCGTACATATTAAGAACACTTTCCAAATGACATCGGCATCCTTTGTTTTTCAGTTGCTTTTACTAAGATTGAGAATCCTCAGGTCGTGTGGCTTGTGTGTGCGCGCGCGCTTAGGATGTTCATTGAGGGCGAAAGTTGGTTAATTAGTTAAAATGTTGTATTTCGATCTCAATTATCAAGCACAAGATCAAATAATTGGAAATGATGAATAAATCTGTATAATAATAATAATAATAATAATAATAATAAACACTAATTTTATTCTTATTATATGTGACACAAGTTGTGAGAAAGATAAATATTAGAACATTTTTTGTTTCATGGATAATAAAGACAAAATTAAAGCATTATCCACCGCACAAATGAATTACGAATGTTGTAAATTTTTTTTTTTATGAAAAATAATGTGACATGATGATTCTTAGTTATTTAATTTTGTCTTAAACGGCTGAGATAAAAATGCTAGATTTTGGGTGCTTGACCAACTTTAATGGCATAATTGCCTCTGTGTGCGTGTGTTGTTGGTGGACAGAGAGAAGCAAATACGGGATAAAACAAAGACTTCAGGGTCATCCCCGCAAAGATCGTTTGGTTGGAAAACCTTATTTTTCTTGCTTCTACTTTTTGGTGGGAGCCACTCGAAGTCTTATTATTCAATTCCTTTAAAGATGAGTCATACGCAGAAAGCAAGCAACGTGAAAATATGACAAAAGCTCTCTCTTTCTCCAACTGTCTAACGATTGATCTTCTTATCTCCTTGTGTTATATTGAAGAATATGATATGAGTTTTTCAGTGGAGAAGATGAGTCCGTCTCCACCCAAATTAATGCCCCTATGATTGAGATTCACACATTCACCTTAACTAACCAAACAAATTTCCTCCCTATATTAATTATATGATCCTCCATGAATTCCCTAGTCATGGAGCACTTGCCACACGTGTGCTCTGCCTCATTCATCTTGTTCTCTCATTTTAGGACCCACAAATGAGAAAAATGGAACTTTCATTTTGACACAGAATAATTTGATTACTATTGTAATAAATTCATACGAGTACAGAGAAATTGAACATCGAAAAAAATATATATATGCTCTAAAATTTTCCTAAATTTTGACTTAATGATAGGCTATCTCTTAAATCGATTTAGCGTAGATCCGTCTAATAATCTTTTTTGCCTAAATCTAAAGGTATTGAACTCTCATTTGACGCTTAGATAATTTTAAAATGTTTGAAACAATACAAATTTACGATGGCACACAGTATATAAGTCATAATATCTCTAATTTATGTGATTAAATCATCGTGGGTTGTTCTATTAATTATTTGCATTTGTATTGCCATTATTAATTGCACTATATATAATCAAATAGTACATCCCTGCTAACAAGGACCTTATGTATTATATATCATCAAACTCGTTTTTTCACAAGTCGAACGCATGCATAGCATGGTGAGTTCGGTAGATTTTGTTTCTTAGAAAATTAGAATCATCCGAAATTAATTTGTATCAATCTTATTTCCGTGTGTATTATTCCATCCCTTTTTTTTTTTTTGAAAAATGGCATAAGTTTAAATTTTTTTTTGTCTCTCGAAAAAAATATCATAACACGTATATCAATAAAATTATGTTGTTCATATCTTGTTTGAGTGAGTCTATTCAAAATACAAGTGATTTTAAAAAAATAAAAATAAAAATTTCTTCTATCTTTATTAATAGAAATTAAATGATATTAAATATTTAAATAATTTAAGAGATGTCCATTAGGATAACAGAGGCGATGTAGGGCAGTGAAGGACCTTTTATGGGAATGAACCAAGAGAAGGTGGATATAAGCGGTGTTTTAAAAATTATAAGGTAGATTTAAACGACAATGAGAAGAAATATAGTGCAGACGATTTCAATTGAAGATTGATTAAATATTAATAGAAATTAAATGATATTAAATATTTAAATAATTTAAACAATAAGAAATATTTATTCCTTAATAAAAAAATAGATTAAAATTAGACGATAATTTTTGAAATGCCGTATAAATATTTGCACTAGTTTATAAAATTATTATATGTGTTAATCTAATCATGGACGCATTATGGTATAATGGTTACTAGCAGGGACGCTTTCAAAGAATTGTTACCCAGACTATATACAATACGAATAAAGCCCCTCTCCCAAAGTGGCTGCGTGCAAAAAGATAACATTGGAACCATGACACCCAGTACATTTCTATAATCAAAGATTCCTCTTGAAATGGCCGTCCGTCTGTTTTTACTACTAGTTATATAGCTCCATCATATTTACTGAGTACTAGTTATTTGCGATAAACAAAAATAAAAAAAAATAAAAAAAAAATCCTTTGCAGATTATAGATAATACTAGTAAATATTGTTACAGTCTAATTAAAGAATTATTAAAACTTTTATATGAAAATAAAACATATTTTATCAGAGAGTAACCATAACACTCTCTAATAATTAATATAAAATATTAATAATTAATAAAACTTTTATATGAAAATAAAACATATTAATAAAACAGAGAGTATCCATAACACTCTCTAATAATTAATATTTTATCTGTTCTAAATTTGAAAAATAATTATTGGCACGTTTTCTCTGTGAAAGATATCAATTGTTTCATAACTGTTGATTTAGACAAAGACTCATTTCTTTTGGTTTCATTTTTATAGGTTTGACTACCCATCACACCCTCCTTCTATATACACCATAATTAATCCTCTTGGACACAGTGTGTGTGCGCGCGCGTGCGCGTATGTGTGTAATAAGTATATTTTTTAAATATGTTTGTAAATTACTGTATAAATTAATTTATATTTAATATAATTTTTAATTCTTTTTGTTTCTTTAAAAAAATATGTTAAGACTTCAAAAGAATACAATTAAATAATTTTTTTTTTATAAATTCAAATATGATTTAATTGGAGGTTTTACTAAAGTAAATTTTATTTTATGAAATTAAAATATGGCCTTAGATTTTATTAAAAGTAATTTCTTAAGGGTATTTTCTTTTTATAATATGATCATTCCTACTAGTATAGTTTGTTTATTTGTGCTTGTGTGCAAATTAAATGACAGTTTAAAACTCAAAACTATCCCCACCTCCTCTCTCTCCACTGCTTCCTGATATCCTTATCCCTCTTCTCCAAATATACTATTTTTGACACCATCCATACCCAAAAAAACACCACCACAATTAACAGATTGTTTTAATTTCTTAGTGTTTTGAGGAATGGAAATCCAAAATTCCCAGAAAACGAGAGAAAAGATCCAAGAAGAGCCAAAACAAGAAGGCCAATCATTATTACCAACAACATTGAGTACTGCGTCACCACCTTCATCTTCTTCATCTCCTGCGCATGAATTCTCCTTCACCGTCTCCCTCCACCACCACCACCACCACCATCGCCAACCACCTTCAACCGCCACAATTCACGACAAAGCCAAATCCCCTTCTCCTTCATTCGCCGTCGATCTTTCCCCGGCCGATGACATATTCTTCCACGGCCACTTGCTACCTCTCCACCTCCTCTCCCACCTCCCCGTTTCCCCTCGTTCATCCACCAACTCTTTGGACAATTTCACCCTCCCTATAAGAGAATTACTCTTCGAAGAACAACAGAAAAAACCCACTGAAAATAACACTAACAATTCCAAAACCACCAAGTTCCATGAAAATAGCAACCCTAGTGAATTAAAAGGTAGAGTAAAGTCCAAGTCATTCTCGTTCTTCGGGCTACCAAAATGGCGAAAAGGGTGCGAAAATCGACAAAAAGAAGATCGAGAGAAGGAGAAGAAGAAACTTAAATTCGACGTAAGCGATGTGCTAAAGAGGTACATGAGAATGGTGAGGCCATTGTTGTCATTTAGAGGATCAAGAAAATCACTAAAAAGACAATTTCAACGACAACCTTATTCGTTTTCGGGTAGTTTAAGCTCCTTAGGGAAGCAAGTACATCAGTTTAAAGGAAGGAAAGGAGAGTTTTCCGCACCGGCTTCCATGATGACATCTCCTACAAATAGTGGTCTTCTTGTAGCAAACGGAGCTCTTGCTAGTTCTAATAGCGATAGCAGCACCATGGAAGAATTGCAGGCTGCGATTCAAGCTGCAATTACTCATTGCAAGAATTCCATTGCCGTGGAGGAGAAAATCTAGTGCCAAGATTAGGTTAATTAATTTTCACTGTCATCTTCTTGTAGTTTTTTTCTTTTTTAATAAATATGTTTAATTTTTGTGTATATAAGTTTAGTATATATAGTCGTGTATCTATATGCTTACTTGCTACGAAATGAGTCTTGGTATAGAGGCTATCAGTTTCAAGAGAGCTTTCCGCAGATCAATGGATTTTAAATAGACATGAATTTGGGTTTTGTCACTATCTGAAATGTGAATGCCAAAACAACTGATAATTCAATATAGTTAACTTTATTTTGCATTGCTTAGTGTGCATGTGAAAACCTTATGTGGTGAGAAACTATTGAATGTTTAGACCAATGTTCTTGTAGCGATGTTTATACCATTGACTAATTATATATTCAACAAAGTACTTCGATTTATCTACATATATAATGTGTATATGATCTATCATTTGAACTATATGACTAAATTGCTTATAATAATATAAAATGTGTGTATAATCAACTTATAGGTCGCAAAAAATCTTTGCTTTCGATTGTTTATGATTTTCATAATACACGTCCATGCAAGTTACATAGTCATTACCCCATTCTCCAAAAAAAAAAAAAAAAAAAAAAATGACTAGAATATTTAAAATACGTAATTAATTTTTTTTTGAGGAAATAAAGAAATTTTAAATCATTCAAAATTTGAGTATTCCTATTATGTGTTCAAGTCATTTATTTTGAAATAGTAAAAATGATACTTGATTTCATTTTTTTGGGATAATATATTACAATAATATTATATGCACTAATAAATAGACTTATAAATTTACACATATTGATGAAGGAAATATAATTAGCTATGATGTATTGATTATGCCATGTATTGTTAAGAATCAATTAATTATATTTCAACACATCATAAATCATATCATTGTTTATAAATTTATTATGCATTGTTAACGTTTATAAAACTATTTTTCATATTATTGTTGACTCAAAGTTGTTATATTTTCGTCCAAGAATGGTTCTACTTTTTCTTATCGTCGCGGGTGGACCCACCTATGAAGAAAATATTCGTTCTGAATATTTTTGTGAGGACATTTTTTCTTTTTCCCCCCCACGAAAAGGGCTGAATAAATCGTGTGGAGATAATTTATCTTCTCATTTTCTAATCAGTCATAATCGCGTGGAACACCTGTTATGTACTAGATAAGTAGTAGCACTAAGGTTAAGTTTCAACTAATGGACAATAAATCATGTTTAGGCAAGTCCAATCTCTATCTCCTGCATTTTATTTCGCTGTCGTTTTCTGATTGTTTTACTTCAACGATGTTCTAAATGATCGAGACCAGACTCGTGGTCCTTCGGGACCATTTTGTAGCATCATCATACGTGAGGATTACACCCCAATGTCATGTAAACACTGGACTATTCTAAGATTGGTATTTCAGAAATAAATTTAAAAATTTGGAATGAAGAAAAATTAGCTAAAGCAAGGCCCAATAGTTTCTTAAAATTCCTAAATTCTGGTCCGTCATGAGAAGAATATTTATAACTTGATTAATATGTCTCACAAATTGATGAGATGACATACATTATTTTTAAAACAGATAGAATATGTTACTTGAACACAATGAATGTTTAGTGAATTTTGAGCGCTCATTTCAATTGTACTTTATTAAAACACAT
>JAUMHB010050973.1:29960-52932 GCA_032359685.1 Pittosporum tobira
TGTGTGTGTGTGTGTGTGTGTGTGTGTTAGACACATGTCTATTTCCTTCGACTTAATAATTGTAAGAGTGACTTAGGGTGCATTTAATTATTTTAATAAAAGTTTATGTCGATATTTTAAATTTAAGAAATTTGAAGTGTAAATCGGAGTTCAATCTTTTTGTTTTCTAATAATTTTTAAATATAATATAATTTCTGTGTGTACAATACTTCTTCCAGTCCTGTGTCTCATAATTTATTTTCGCTTTCATGTTTAGCTGTAAATGTGAAAATTATTAAAATTTGGGAAATTTTTTTTTTGATAAAAAAAAAAACGTTTAAGTTTTTATTGTATGGGCTTTGTATTTTAATCCTGTTAAACGAGTCCAGTGACTCAACGTTGAGGCCCAAATTGTCTATATAAAGAAGGAAAGAAAGTTAAGCAAGGCCCAGTTCAAATTTCTAAAGACAAAACGTCTCAAGCAAACGGGCTCGCAAAGTCTTTTCTCGTAGTGCCATGTACCCAGTTCGTCATATGTTATTTGGTCTCTACTTTCGGCATTTAATAAACACCAACTCCCTAAACTCCTTTTGTTTCTGGCATCGAATGAGCATTTCTTTGCCCTCCTCCTTCCACCCTCTCTCTCTCTCTCTCTCTCTCTCTCTATATATTTTTTTTAATTTTAAAATTATTTTTTCGGTGGCTGATTAAACTCTTGATGTTATGGATCATAAATATGACGGCCAACCACCAAGATTGGACTACTGATAATGAATGTTTTGCCAACTTTGGGTGCTCATAACAACCCCGTATCAAGTAATTTTGTTACTAGACCCCATATCAATACTCCTATATTATAGTAAGTAGCCAGTAATTTAGGTGTAGCATTGACCATTTAGGGAATAAATCGATTAATTAATTAATAAATAAATAGTAGTACATCATACGGAGTGAAACCCAGTGTGAAATTATTTATTATATAATTACTTGATTGCCATCTTGTCCAAAGTAGATAGGAAATTGCTAGTGAAAGGAATCAATCTCAACTTGCTTCCAAGGATTGAGCCGTCAAGAGAAACTTAAGCGAAACTTCAAAACAAAATAATAATTTTAGAAATATTTTCGCAAAAATGAAATATAAGAAGATATCTAAAGATTGAACTTGGAAGTCTCTGCTTCTTGGATGGGTTTGAGGCTAGATTAGTTTGGGCTGAGTGCATAATCAATTGCTCAATTGGAATTATTTGTTGTTGAGTAAATTATATATAACCCCTTTTGAAGTATATCTGATATGTCACTTAACCATCTAAAGTTTAAAATAATATAAAAAATTACTTAAAGTATTGAGGTTAAGTAAGACTATTAATTTTTTGACAATTTCGTTAATTTCAGTTTCAAATAAACACTTGATTATATATTTCAATTTCACATAACCACATGATCTTTTACATAACCATCTGAATTTTAAGTCATAGTTAATGGAATCGTCAAAAAACTAACTATCCCACTTAACCTCAAAATTTTAGGTGATTTTCTATATTATTTTAAACTTTTGATGGTTAAGTGATACAGTAAATATACTTCATGTGATTATATGTATTTTATTCTTTGTTGTTTGTTATCAATTTTTCATAAAAATTATATAACTAAACACACACAATTTTTATTTTTATTTTTTTTGTCAATACAATGAATAAATTTATTATGTTGATATGATTTGAACCACCCTATTTTATTATTTTTAAGTGGGTAGGTGATAGTAATAATTATACTGAACTTATAAATACATTAATTTCAAATCAATAAAGTATCATGTCTCACAATAACCATTAATTCATAAATCATAACGGGACTATTAATATGGATAAGAAATTTCACATAATAAAAAATAAAATAAAACTCTACTTAATTAATAAAAAAATAATAATTCTATGTATTATGAGTAACTTGAACATAAGATATTTAAAAATTAAAAAAATTAATGTGGTTCAATTTTAATTATTGATATAAGATATCGTGGATGAATTTGGGAGCACCAAGTCCAAATGATTTAAGGGTGCTCATTGGTCGGTTACGATCAGTTATTTTTTAAAAAATTAACCAATTTAAAAGTATTGATTATTGAACACGTTATACCGAATCCGATCCAACCCAAATTTATCCGTCGGTTATCGGTTATTTTCGATCGGTTATAACCATCTTGTTTGGAACCAATTTTGGGATAATTGAACCATTTTCGGTGCACATCGGTTGATCGTTTGGTCGCTTCGTTCACTCAGCAATCATGGAATCCGTATCCGGAAGTGCTAGAAAGTACTCCCCCCTTTTGAGCTAACTACATCGGTTATGCCGACAACAATATATTCGATTATTCTCTAGCAAAAGAAAGCACTGACCTTGAGGATTGAATGAATAATTGAAACGTGAAAGTCGAAACTTTAAACCTGAATGAATAATGAGGTCCCGTGGGAGACTGGGAGTGTCGGCTACTCGGAAGACTGAAGTCTGAAACTAAGGGAGTAAGACTGATTAACCTCGGCTACCTGGCTTTGAAATGGTTTGGACTACTTTGGACCGTCTGATGTACTGAATTAGTGATAAACTGATTATTGATATATATATATATATATAATAAATAATAAATAATAAATAATTAATATATATTGGTCGGTCGGTCGATTATGGTTAAAAAAATTACAATAACCGTAATCGATCGTTTAATTCGGTTATTTAATTTTTGACATTTAAATCGTATCAGTTTAGTTAGTTCGGTCTATAATTCGATTCAGTTGATAATAACTCGATCAGTTATTTCGATTCGGTGAAAAATTTGTACACCCCTATAAATGATCATGAAATGTTTCCAAGAATTCGTCCACATATATTTTTTTATCCCTGAAACATCAGGTTGGAACTCTATGGCACTAAAAAAATGCTGCATTAAATTTTTGTTTTTCAGAAATGGGTGCGGCAGCTACCATTGTTAGAGGGTTGTTGCCAACCCGTCATTCAATTCCTTAGGCAGCGGCTACCACTGCTAGTAGGCTACTGTGGGGTATATCCGAAAGAGAAAACTCATTAAAACACTTACGTCTATTTGAAATAATTTATTTTAAAATAATTTAAATTTAATTTTTAAATTAAAAAAAATTATAAATTGTAAAATATATTTTTTAATTAATATTTTATATAAATATATTTTTTATATTTATATATATTTATTTTGTGTAGAACCTATCTATAATTTTTTTTTTAAATTAACAAAAATAACTTATGTTTAAAAATAAGCTATATTCTATTATAATAAATTGTTCCAAATAAGGAATTAATAAGGATATTTTACATAAAAGTCTTTGCTTCTACCAAGCATGTTTGACATAATTTATTTCAAAATAATTTAAAATTATTTTTTTAATTAAAATAAGTTATAAATTGTAAAAAAAAAAAATTATTGACTAGTTTTGTTCAAATAAGTTGAAAATATTGTTATACTTGATCTATATTTTTTTTTTTTTGTAGAACCTACCTATAATTTTTTTGAAAATTAACAAAAATAAATATTTCTTAAAATAACTTATTTTGAAATATAAGCTATCATATGTTGTAATAAGTTGTTCCAAACAAGGAATTGATAAAGAAATTTTACATAAAAGTCTTCGATTCTATTAATTGTCGGTATATTATTTTTTTCTACACAAACTATAATTAATATTTTATTTTAATTAAAAAACACAATTATTTAAACATATTTTTCATTAATGATGCATTACAATTATAGTATTTATGTAAATAGTATTAGAGGGCAAAATTAAAAGAGTAAACATTATCTTTAATATTTATCAAAGGATTCAAGAATTTTTAATTTTCACACCTGAGAAAATCTAAAGATGGATCTTAAGATTAAGAGTTAATTCATGAAAATATCAGATTTTATTTATGAAAATTAATTAATTATTATTTTGTTATTTCTAAAACTACAAGGAAAGAAGGTTGACGAGATGTGAGAGCGAGAAGGAGAGGTCGTTAAGAAAAACACTGGACTGACATTTATGTCCCTACTTTTAATAAAACTGCGCACCCAACTCCAAACATCCACGTTAGATTTACGACACATCATGCAAATCTTTTTGTCTCTCATCTGAGAAATCATCACCTGCATTTTGTCTAGAGATCTACAGAACTCTGTTACCCTCCTCTGTTTTATCTCTTCAAAAACTGGCTTTCTTCTCTCCTGGTCAGTTATAGTCTTCTTATTTGGGTCTTCAAATCCAATTTGTATTGTTTATCTTCGATAGATGTAATTGATATATACGAATCCTATATTACTTGTGTGCGTGTATATAACAGAGTGTCATTTTCTTGGAGTGTGTCAATGATTATTTGTTTGGCACATTCGAATAATCTAAAACCGAATATGCTTTCTGCGCCCGCTGTTGTCTAAAATCCATCTTCTTACGTTGCCCCTTCGGTGTTTCTGAGTTTTCCTCATATGGGTTGTCTTTAAAAATTTGGCCTTTGCAAAGAGTCATAAAGATCATAGACTTTTTGTTGCATCTCTCCCATACTATATCTTTATTAAAATTACTTAGCTAGCGATTCTAATGTAAGTGGAGTCTCTAAAACTTTTGGCTTTCGATTATAGTTTTTTCCCATTTTTGGAGCTAATAAGCTTTTCGAATTTGCGGAGCAATCAATTGATTTCTTGAATTTTGATCTTACATTAAGATTTTTACGAGTTGGGTGCTATGTGAATTCGAATTCTGGGGCGATGCTATTGTTGAAATTTCAGGATTGGGGTAACTCATGAGCTAAAGGCGTAATTTTTGGTGAAGCGATGGATCAGGTTTTTAATTTATGATGTGATATTGGTGATTTGGTTTTTTGGGTGAAGTTAAGTTTAGGAGGATGTATGCAGTAGGGAGGCTAGGCACCTTAATTTCACAGGTCTCTGCCCCTTTTCATCCATTTGGGGGCGCAGTCGATATTGTTGTGGTAGAGCAACAAGATGGTACCTTCAAATCATCGCCTTGGTATGTTCGATTTGGGAAATTTCAAGGCGTTTTGAAGGCAAGGGAGAAGGTTGTTGACATTAATGTGAATGGAGAGGATGCGAGTTTCCATATGTATTTGGATCATACCGGCGGAGCCTATTTTCTCAGGGAGGTGGATGCAGAAGAAGGAGATGCAATATTATCACCTACATTTTTGGGCGAGGAGATGGAAGTGCAGGATCGGAGACCAATGAAGGCCAAGAGTTGGAATTATGGTGATGACCTGTCTGATGCAGTTACCCAGCTAGAAGTAAGCAATGGCAAGGTTATGTCTAGGAGTGGCTCACGCAGGGCTCGATTTTTAGGACTTGGTTTTCGAAGGAAGTCAATGAAGGAGAATAAATTTGAGGACGAAGAGGATGGTGGTGGTGTTGTCAGGTTGAATTCCTTAGAGTGTGCTGAAATGGCTGCTGATCTCTTGGAAATGAAGTGGTCTACCAATCTTGGCTCTGTCAGGAAGAAAAAAGAGGATGGTTCACATTTATCGGCACCGGATATTTTAGATGGTGTAGAAAGCAAAGCTGAAATGCTTGATGAGGATGGTGGTTTGTTAGACAGTGGTGTTTCCAAGGTGGAAAATAGAGCAATCAAATGCCAGTCTACAATTTATTACGAAACTCTAGACATCCCGAGAATTGAGTTGGATAATTTTGGTGAACAAGCTAATGAAACGACGCTTCTTTCCTGTTCAAAATCTGGTGAAGTCTTGGTGCAAGAAGAAACTTCTCCTGATCCAGAATTAGTTACTGTTCGAAGACTAGACGATTCAACCAAAGAAGTACTTGATTCATGTAGCACACTCACCGTTTCTAGTTTTAGTGACTCAATATCTCAAGTTCAAGATGGGAGAAGTATCGAGGAATTAGATGAAATGAAGAGGCTCTGTCCATTTTGTGATCCTCAAGAAGTTTGTAGTGATGTCCAAACTAAGGTCATAAATAATTCCTCCTCGGTAGGCTTAGAGGAAGAACAGTTCCTTTTCAGTGATCTTGATGACTTAAAACTTGGAGAGGTTAAATGTACGGAGGTGGTTACGTCAGATGGCATCAAAATGATGAATGAATATTTTCATTCAGACTTTTCGTCAGATTCATTTCCAGAGAAGTTTGTTCACACAAATCTGTCAAATGATGGTGAAGAGTTGAGAGAAGAGGCAGAAGTAATATCAAATCAGATTAACATTTCTAAAAGTAATAAATTTGCAGGTGAGGAACTTCGAGACATGGTCAGGTCTTGTCCCAATACACGGTCTCACTTTGATGAATTGGATGAAAATCTTCTTCATCGTCCTTTAGGGCATTCTCTAGATTCAAGTTCCAAATCATTGAAGTGGGCAGTGCTTAGGGAAAATGTTTCAGGCTGCATAAAGTCAGATGCAGAGAGTGTACATCATTTATCCAATTCACAGCCTACAACTGAGGATGCTCTGAATTTAGAGGAGCTGAAAAATGTAGACAACAGTGCTGCTGTTGGTAAGACAACTGTTTTTGCATATTACTTAAGGCATCAAGGGCTTGAATTTGGCCTTTGTTCATAGAATTGATATAGATTTAATATTCTTTTTTGGGTAATTGAAAGAAAGCAATCCTGTTTATATAGCATATGAGTTATATTTTGCATATGATTTTTTTAAATAATGGATTTGGTATATTTAAAAACTGATTTACCCTTATATTCATAGTGATGCTCGTAGTTTTAAAACTGGAACTTCCTTTGACATTGGATGCATTTAAGTATGGGTGTTGATGGAGACCATTAATCTCTTTCCTATAGGGTCTGAAAACTCTTAGAAGCAGCAAACTTAAGTAAATGTCCTATAACAAGATAAGATTGAATTTATAATGCTTTAAGCTCCTTGAACGGTTGGAGGCTGATGGCTTCTTACGAATTTAATACTAAAAAATCTGGATATGGACAAATTTTCTTCTGTGGATGATTTACTTTAATCAGTATTATTGATGATCATTTCTTATAGAAGACAACTATGCCTCTATTTGAAGGATACTTGCATATAGAAGAATGTAAACCAAAAAACATTTAATATTGATTGAGTTGACATTATTCTTACAGCGGATTCTCCCGAAATTATTGAAACCACAAGTGGAAGCTGGAGTATATGGCCCTTTGGTTACAATAGATCCAGAAGCATGAAAGATACAAAGAAAACTGTTAATTGTACGAGAAAGCTTGATGTTGAAATTGCTTTGGAAGGCACTATCGGCGTGGATCTGGAGAAAGAAGTGCCTAAACCGAAGGCGAATAAGAAGAAAGTTAGGGCTATTTCTCCAACATCGGAACAACTGGCATCCTTGAATCTTAAGGAAGGAAAAAACATTGTTACCTTCACATTCTCAACTGCTATGCTTGGGAAGCAGCAGGTTATTTTTGTTGCATTGAGCCATTAGTTTTCTGTGTGTTTATGTGTATGTTTTGTATTACCCTGCTTAGCTTGAATACTTGTTTCACAGGTTGATGCTAGAATTTATCTGTGGAGGTGGGACACTCGTGTTGTGATCACAGACGTTGATGGAACAATCACCAAGTAAGGCTACTATTCAAAAAGGATTTTTTGATGCGACTTGATTTTTATTTCGGATGCTGCAACATGTTTGATGATATATGGAGGAATTGAGCAGAATAGGTGGACTTTGATGGCAAAATAATAACGAAAAGGTGCTAGGCATCTTGAGGGTGAATTTGGAGGCACTCTGACTGACTTGTTCTTAAAAAAAATTAAAAATTAAAAAATAAATAAATAAAAGAAAAATCTAGGGGATTATCTCGTTATTATGCTTTCCATGCTTGTCTTGCTGTTCATCAGCTTATCGCAGTGACTCTGACTGCATCAGTTATTTCTTGCAAATCGCTCATTTTCCTTGAGGGGGTGAGGTTTTCCCTTTTATTAGTTGATGATTATTAAATATATCTTTTTTGTATTACAGATCCGATGTTCTAGGGCAGTTCATGCCTTTGGTTGGGAAAGACTGGTCACAGACAGGTGTTGCACATCTGTTTTCAGCTATTAAGGTTCGATTTGGCCCTCTCAGGTGCTTTCTATTTGTTATATATAGTGTTATCAGCTTGCAGAAATGTTATATAGCATACTACTCCTTTATAAAATAGGCATGTCATTGGCAACTAATCTTTTAGTTGACCAGTCTATCCAGCCATGCGATACCATCACACTTGTCTAATTGAAAATTGAAATGTGAATTAATGGGGAATTGTATGGTAAGACTCGTACAACAAGGTAACCAACCATGCCATATAATTTTGCTTAATTACTGAAAAAGAAAAACCATGCCAGATAACTTTGTTTATATTCTGGTTGGTTGCCAGATGACTTCTCTTGTTCAAATTGCCCAAAACACAATTTTAAGTTATTTAACAACTAATAAAGGATAACCAGACAAAGGAATTTAAAAACTAAGAATATATGCCACAAGAGAGCCTAAACTGGAAACCTGTTGGCTTTTAAACCATAAATTATCTAACTTCAAAGCACTGAAAGTGAGATGATAATAGTGTATTTGTATATGATTCTTTTCTTCTCTACATAAGCCAATTGATCTTGAAACAATAAAATAAGTGAATAGGAGAGATAAAATGAGGAATATTGTGTATTAGTTTCCTAGATAAGTTTTGTCCTCGTTTGCAGGAAAACGGTTATCAATTGCTTTTTCTAAGTGCAAGGGCCATTTCTCAAGCTGGCCTTACTAGACAGTTTTTATTTAATCTTAAGCAGGTAAATGGTGTCCTAACTTCATATTCTATTTCCTAGCAGCAAACATTTTGGTTAATGCTTATTTCTAGATTTAGTGCTGCAAAAACAATATCTATAAAAATCCATAGTATTCTGTCTATATATTTCTATTCCCTTCCCTCAGCAGATTTTCTTTGCAGGACGGAAAGGTTTTACCTGATGGGCCTGTTGTTATTTCCCCTGATGGACTTTTTCCTTCCCTGTTTCGAGAAGGTGAGTATTTGTTATATCTGTCCTTAATGCCATCCATAAATATATATATTTTTTCTTAGATAAGTAAATCCATAATTTCCTTTTTATTTTCCAATTATGCGAGCTTAACATGTGATTTATTTGAGTAGAAGTGTTGAAGTAATGTGTCAGTAATTTCTTTTATTTTTGTTTCTTTTCTTTCTCTGGAGTCAGTGGACCAATTGTCGTCGATGTGAAAAACCACAATATATTTTTAACATGGTGGACTACTAATCACTTTTGGTGTATATTAGCTCCCTCCTCTTCCCTTACCTTGTCCCTCTATGTGCCCACAACTTCCTTGTGGAGTTGTTGTATATTTATAGGTTTGTTTACAATTATCAGTAAGGTGTTACTATATTCCATATTTATTAGAGTGAGGCAATAATCCTTGTATAAGCTTTATCACTTTGATATCTTTCTAGGGTTGGTCTCTATTGGTTCTAGTTATTCTGGTTTCGTTCTTTCTTGATGGATAAACCTTGAGAAATGAAAGAAATTTGAGGTTGGAATATAGTCAAAAAGCAATAAAATGATTGGATATTTTAAAAAACTATGAACAAAAGAAAATAGTGTGTGTGTGTGTGTGTGTCTAGTGAAAAGAAAATATATCATCTTTGAGCTCAGTCATATGTGATTTGTTCATATGGAAGTGAGGTGGAAATTATTCTCTCTTTTTGGTCACTAAGAGTTATGGAATTTTCTTTTTCATGCAGTTATCAGAAGAGCTCCTCATGAATTCAAAATCGCTTGCCTAGAGGTTAGTTCTCGTTTCTAAGTTGTCCTTTCTATACTTTTGAGGGGTGCTGAGCCAGTGCGAGTTATTATCCACTTTATTCTCTATGTTATCCTTAGATTTTTCCTAGCGCTACTTTGAAGTCGGGCAAATTATTTTCTTCAGTAAGCTCCTCAGTTAATTTAATTTTGAAAGATGACGATGAATCATTCGATTTAAAAAAAAAATGAACCAGGAAGATAGACAGCAACAGTGGACTATGTGTATCCCTGTGGATTTATATGCATGCCCTAAATAATGATTTACACTGAGGCATAAGCAACCTTGAAATTCACATGGTCCGGAGCAAATTATTTTCTTCAGTATGCTCCTCGGTGAATTTATTTTTGAAAGATGGCGATGAATCATTTGATTTTTAAAAAAATGAACTAGAAAGATAGATAGCAACAGTGAGCTATGTGTATCCATGTGGATTTATATGCACGCCCTAAATAGTGATTTACACTGATTCATAAGCAACCTTCAAATTGACATGGTCCAGAAAAATTCTTTTCATAAATAATTCACCAATGCATAAGGGTGAGCAACCCATAAATTAGGCATGCAAAAAAAAAAAAAAAAAACCATACACCAATAGTTACATAACATTCTAATAAAATACTCCCAACATGCCTTTACTATATTCTAAGTAGATTGGGTTTTATCCTGCCATTACTACTACATCTGTTGTTAATATTATGGATATTTTTTGTATAAATAAAGGTTATCTTAGAAGACATTGTTTTAAAAAGGCATATCTAATTGTGGAACGGAGTGAGTATTCATTTAAGCTAAAATTACTCAATCAGCAATCCTGAAAACACTGTTTTTGAAGAATTACTTCTCAATATTTTCTTGTTATTTATATTAATCCTTGTAACCAAATTTCTAACTACATGAAACGGGCGATATGTGGACCACTCCTGGCTTGAGGTAGGGTTGGCATAAAACTGAATAGATGGGGATTCTAAATTTTTCTGGATCTACAAATTGCAGGATATCAAGGCGTGTTTTCCTACTGAAAGAAATCCATTTTATGCCGGTTTTGGAAATAGAGACACTGATGAATTTAGCTATCTTAAGGTTGGAATCCCGAAAGGAAAAATCTTTATAATTAATCCCAAGGTACCTTTGAAACATCTGGAATAGTTATTGGATAATGTTTGCGTTTAACGCTGTTATTGATATCTTTATTGGTGATGATTTTTGAGTTCTTAGGGTGTGGTTGTTGTCAACCGCTGCGATAACAAATCATATACTTCCCTTCATGCGCTTGTGAATGGAATGTTTCCTCCCACGTTATCGTCTGAGCAGGTTTGATTCTCTTTTCTGCTTTAAAATTATATCTATTTCAGGGTTTTGAGAAAAATGAACTGATAACAGGTAAAATTCACTTAAGCACAATGATTGGAGATTGCTCCACAATCCAGGAATAAACACATTATCATAATTTCTTTGTTAAAAAAGTCAAATTTTACAAGTGTGTATAGATTAAGTTCCAATTCTACCCTTGTATTTGGCTTACATGCATTGTAGTGGACTCCATAAACTTATGACACAAGTACATAATTTTTAGAATTAAACATACACTACTAATACATAAATAATTATCTTTTCTTGCAATATATGCTTATGTATATGACATATTGGATTCTGCTTGTTTTGAACTTGGTCTAATTTGATTTAGATTTTAAAGGTAAGAAAATTTGTGGGATAAATATAGAAAAGAAAAAAAGTTCTCTCAGGCTTAAAGAAAGTAAGAAAAATATTCAAAAATATCAAATTTTATTTTATCTGCGACGGCCATATTGGACTGTTATTGACCGTGAAGGACGTAGTGGGTCGTTACATCCCGCTATGATAACACATATTGGTAACCGGATCTTGATTTCGAAACTTCATGTGGCTCGCAATACTTGAAATTACGATGGTTCCTATATTTGCAAAGCTTTATCTGCCAGTCTAGTCAAAGTCCGCTCAGCTATGACCTTCTACTCTTTGATTCCAGGAAGATTTTAATTCATGGAATTTCTGGAAACTGCCCCCGCCTCTTATCGATATATAAAAGGCGTCAACATAGGAAGGGGGAATAAAATGCCTATTGCCTGCTCTGCATCTGCTCAGGTAACCTGTTGTTTTCAGCTTTTTATAATTGAGAAAGCTCAAGAAAAATGTTTGGGGCAGTACTCCCCTTTTGGCATGATTGTACAGATTGATATAATTTCTTGACTTGGAGATTTTTAGTACAGGAGCCAATTCAAAGACATTTACAGGGATGCTATACTTGAAGTAAATCTTTTCAGCACATTGAAGACGGTGGATTAATTCAAAGCTATGGATTCAGGCAATGTGATTTCCGTATCGAGCATAATGATTGTATAAAATGATTTTGGTTATGGATTCAGGCTATGGATTAATGATTGAATGAAGATGGGGCTTCTATCCACCTGAATTTTGTCTCTGTGTTGGACTGGGCTGAAATCTTTGGGTTACACAACTTAATTACGGGCAATTGGAGATTACGGGTTTGAAGGTAGATATGGGGTAGTTTCCAGTTGGATTGTGCGTCTAAAATATTTCGTTGGAGGAGTATACTTTGTTCATGTGATTCCATGAACATTGTAGATTTATATGTAGCATTTTTGGGGAAACATAGCAGGCTTATAGGAGAAGATCGTTATGTGGCAGAATATTTATGTACACAGTTGTTGTAACAATTGACATCATTCCCATTTATGGCTTTTTAAGTGATCTTATATACCTGAAATGTCTTTGTACTGCTTATTTGTTGCCTTTTAAAATTATTAACTTCCTTATATTTATGTTGTCCAGTCTGTTCATATTCACAGTTGCTGTTGTGAAAATAAAAACTAGTGTTTAGGTATCAAAATTCATAAATGACATGAATGTTTATGAGTTAGCTATTTTTGGATTCATTTTGTGCGGGTCTTTAACCAATTTGGGATAAAATATGTAATTGAATTGAGTTTTCATTTTTAATTAAATCATCCAATATTGAAATTAGAGATATGAATTATCAATTAAAAATCAATGAATGGATGACTTAATGTTTATTTTAAAAAAATGATTAAAATATATGAAGAAGAGTTTGACCCAATCTGTACTATACTTTATTCTACCATCGAATTAATGGGCATTTTAACTCATACAAAACTATTATCGAGTCAAATACAAATTAAATTGATTGCTTAAAATTGCTAATTATAAATTCAAACTCGTTGATTTATCGATTGAATCAACATTCATGCCTAACTCACGATCAAAAGAATTTGATAGGTTACAAGTAGAGATCAAGTATTTATGGAATATATTTTAATATTTTGTATATATTTTTCAAAAAATATACTCATAAGAATAGATGCTTGAGATGCTTTAACAAAACAAAATTTTAAAAATAGATGTTCCATTTTAAATTTTACATAAAAGAAAGTGTTTTTAAAAATTATTCTTTTTAGTAAAATGGAGCATCTATTTTTTAAAAATGATATAAATTTTCTATTTAGATTCATAATAAAATAAAAAAATATAAACATTTTATAGTAGGAAATTAAAAGTCTAGCTATAACTTTAAAATATTAAAAAAAAAAAAAAAAAAAAAACACCATTTTAATTTTTAAACAGATATACTAGTATTTATTATTAGTTTTATCAAAGTGACTAATTTGATTCATTAAACAACTCAACCCGATTATCTCCCAACTTTGTAACGACCTTTCTCTAATATGATGAGGGAACCTCGGGATCCACTAAGACTCCAACGTCATCACTCACCAAACACACACAGAGAATAATAAGCCACCGTCATCATTTCAATCGTGCGGCTCTGATCATGTGAACAGACAGGATAAACGCGGACCCCATTTTGTATGAAAATCATGAACGACTTCACGACAAAGGGTACAAGCGTCATATAGCAATTTAATTTTTTCTTTTTGACCGTTAGTCCTCATCTAAACAACTTACTCCCACGCTCTCCTCACTCGCGTCCATCAGACACATCCACTATGACCGAATCACCCCATCCCGTACCTCCACAGTTCAGCCCACCCTAGTCAAGGATATTGTTTGACACAATTTAATGTTACAATTTGTAAATTTAAGAATATTTAATATAATTTATTATTAATAATAATAAATTATATAAGTAGTGTAAAACAATCACAAAATAAAAATAAATAAAAAATAGTAATGAAGTACTTTTTAAATTTTTTTTATGGGTTACTAATTTATTTGATATATTTATTTTTAACTATCTCACTATTATAATGACAAATGATCAAATTTATTCTTAATTAATAATTTTCTTTTTTAGTTTTTGGGCACAGTTGACCTACCATCACTATTCTTACAGTTCGTGAACTATCAAGTAAGCACAATCCTCATTAATTAAGTACACTGAATAATTTTAAACCAGGTTTGAGTATTTTAAGAAAAAATTTATTGTTATTGTAAAATTTTGAATTTAAGTCTATTAAAAATACTAGTTTTCGACGTCGTTAACATTTGTTACTCTTAACTTATATTTATTATTTTTTATAATAAGTTATTTTGAACAATATTATGCCAAATAAAAAAAATAATTACTAAATAAATAAGTTAAATTAAATTATAATTTTTTAAGCCAAATTAAGCAATAAAATAAGTTTATTTTCAACTAAATAGGTCGTACAGGGTAGCACAATGGCAAAATAGTCATTCAGCTAAAATCTGGATCTACACCATAATACGTGCGTGACTTTTCTCGTCTCCATGGGCGGTGACTTTAGACATTCTATATTTAAAAGAAAGAAAGAGGAGCTGGCTGCGAAGGCTCGCAAATTATTATATTTTGTGGTCAGAAAAGAGTTATATAATCAGAAAAAAAAAAACCACGTAAATTTCGGACTTGTAGTAATAATTATAGTCATACAAACTAATTTCTGGAATTTCCTCCTGTCCCCGAATCTCTGGCTGATAATTGATATTAGCTTTCTGTGTTTGATTCTCCTCTCATCTCTTTCGTTTCTGCAATCCTGGTATGTTGTCTATCTCTTTCTTAATCTGCTGTTTGATTCCTGTTGTTCAATTTATAAATTTTTGTGTGACTAATTAATTACATGATTAAGCATTAATTTATAAACTTTGATGTGTTTGCTTCTGCTAATATAGCTAGCTTTCCAAAGCTTTTGTTCTTATGTGATGGATTCCTATTAAGCATTAAGTTGTACAGTTATGAAGGATCGTATTTGATGATTTGCTTATCGCATCTAGCGGCAGAAGATTACAAAGAGCACTAATTTCCTGTTTCGGATGTTGTAATTTGTCAGAGTAGACCGAGAAGCCTAGACCTAAGCAAAAGTTAAGGTTGTTTTGATATTGAATTTTGAGCATAAGTTAAGCTTGTTTTGATATTGAATTTTGTTTCAAGTTTCTAACGTTATAGAGGTTTGATTAGATTTCCTTCTCTCTCCACAGCACATGTCGCCGTTTCTTAGGGCTCATCTAACCCTCTCTTAGAAACGTGAAGTTCTATCGGTTGATTATGCCTTGGAGTTGGTTAGTTTTGATCTTATGATCTCCATATGAGTAAATCTTTACGAAAGAATAATCCATTGAAAAAAAAAAAAACTTTAGGCCATGACCCTATAATTTGGGGCCTAAAGTTCTACATGTGTTTTCATCATATTTGGAAGGAAGCTTGAAATTACTGCTCGTACTGCAAACATATGCAAACAGAGAATGTTGAGAATATGCAAGAAAAGTAATTCATTAGATTCTCGTGATTTTATCTGAAATCGATCAGAAAAGGTTGAATGTTCAGAAAGCGTTAATCATGTGAGTTTTTATTGGCATGTAGGAAATAAAAAAAGATATTTAATACTATATTATGGGTTTCTCTTTATGTCGCATGTTTTCTCAACCTTTGATAACATCTGCAATAGTATATTGAGGCGTTTTTGTATTTGTGGCACCATCAGTATATCCTATCAATCTTTGAAAGTAAGGATAGGGATTTTGTCATAGGTTGGAAGATTGCAAATACTATTTAGACAGGTCTTTAAGAACTCAAAGCTCGAATTATGTTTTAAATAATTCACAAAGATTGAGCATTTTAAAATGGTAGAGAGGTGAAAAATAATGTATGTCCTTCACGGTTTCGATTTCTCATTGTTCAAGCCAAATATGTATTGCCTTTTTACAGTCCCTCCGTTTGACGCCTACCGCCACTAAGCATATACATCATTTTAAATGAAGCGTACAGTACTATCTAAATGAGTCTGATATCTTTAGTTGACGCCATGGAAATCTTTTCACTCTTAATTGATATAACTGAAAATAAGATCATTCTGTTGGTGCTAAAATTCATGTTTGGGTCTTTAAGATTTTCATGACTCCGTATGGCTGTCTTACTTGGCTAGAATTAGTGGTTACATCTTAGCTATGCTCTTTTAGTACATGCAACTAACATTGTTTGGCAAGTTACATCTGTTTTAAGGGTTTTGCAATTATACAAAATTTCTTTAGCCCTTAGTTCGTTTTGCTAATTCCTTCTGATAACTTGGATTTCAGATACCCAATTGGTTCTACTTAGCAGTTAGAATTTTATTGGATGGAGAGTGTGAAAATTGTTGAAGAAAGTTCTCCTCCAGAATCTTCTCCTGCACCAGTAGTATCCACCAAACATAAGGATCAATCAAATATTGAAGTTCCAAAAATCCATGATACTAATGGAAAAGTGGAAACCGAATGTCAGGTATCAGTAATGGAGAGTGTGAAACCTGTTGAAGAAAATTCTAAATTAATCGAAGTGCAAGATCCTTCGAGTAGCATAACTTCACTTCAGGATCAAATTATTCCAACAGGAAACATGGTTCTTCAAACATCACAAGATCATAAGGGGTCTATGGCTTCATATCCTGAGATTAAAGTCATGCAAGATACTTCTGATGGATCTTCAATTGAGCAACAAACCATAGTTCCATTGATTAATAATGTAAATCCAGTTAATCCTCAGGGATTAGTGGCTCCATATCCCGAGATTAAAATAAAGCAAGATCCTTTGGATGGACCTCCACTTGATCAGATAGCCTCAGTTCCACCAAGTAATATTACAAATCCTACTGATCCTCAAAAAGAGGAAAGTGTAGAAAATCTCTCGGAATCCAACAGTAACTTGCATGCTCAACAGAAAAATATTTCTTACAAACCTGCACCAGAACAGGATGGCCTGTTTGCAACTGGGAAACCGGACACTTTGGACTTCTTGGAATCCGTTCCATCACCTACCTTAGAAGAAAAACCAAATAGTGGATTGCCATTGTCTCAAGAAGATGGTTCTGTTAGCAGTGGTCAAGTTGAGGTCAATGACGTAATTACACATTCTGCTTCACCCCCTGAGGTGACAGAGACTAAAATTCAGCATCATAGAAATGCATCTGATGAGGCTGCTCAGGCATTGACCACTTCTGTGGTTGCTAGCACAGGTGATATAGATACAGCAGCACCATTTGAATCTGTTAAAGAGGCTGTGTCCAAGTTTGGGGGAATTGTTGACTGGAAGGCCCATAGAGTCCGGACTGTTGAGGTATTACTCTTTTCAATGTTGATCCTTTACTTGAACTGCTGGTCCGACTAATTAAGTCTTTTAAATTGATGGATGCTGTAGTTTCCTTTGGACCTGTACTGGCAATGGAATGCAAATGGCTCCGAGGGAATATATTTGCATTTATACATATTGCTTTCTCTCTGTGTGTGTGTGTGTGTGTGTGTGTGTGTGTGTGTTTGTGTTCTGAAGACCTCTAGTAATCCACTGATTTATTGAGGGAGTGTAAAATGTAGCAATTTTCTACTTTAGGACATTATCTTATATATAGCTTTCTTTTCCCTTAAAGTGATGAATGGATTTCTGAAATTATGAAGTAGTCACAATTTGATTTCTATTGGTTCCAACTGAATTTCTCCTTGGCTCATGCAGAGAAGAAGATTTATAGAAGAGGAACTTGAGAAAGCGCAAGAGGAGATACCAATATATCAGAAACAGTCCGAGGCTGCTGAAGATTCCAAGGTTCAACTATTAAAGGAGCTAGATAGCACTAAGAGACTTATAGAAGAATTGAAACTCAACCTAGAGAGAGCACAGATGGAAGAGCGACAAGCAAAACAAGACTGTGAACTCGCCAACCTCAGGGTTGAAGAGATGGAGCAAGGGATTGCTGATGAGGCTAGTATTGCTGCCAAGGCACAGTTTGAGGTCGCCAGGGCCCGACATGTAGCTGCTTTATCGGAGCTGAAAACCGTAAAAGGTGAGTTGGAAGGATTACGTAGAGATTATGATTCACTGTTGAGTGATAAAGAGATAGCTGTGAAAAAAGCTGAACAGGCTGTTTTTGCTTCAAAGGAAGTAGAGAAAACGGTAGAGGATTTGACGATTGAGCTTATTACAACAAAAGAATCACTTGAGTCCACACATGCTGCCCATTTGGAGGCAGAGGAACACAGAATTGGAGCAGCTATGGCACGAGAGCAGGATATTCTGAACTGGGAGAAGGAATTAAAGCAGGCAGAAGAGGAGATTGATAAATTAAAGGAGCAAATTGTGTCAACCAAGGATCTCAAGTCAAAACTAGATTCCGCCTCAGCTTTGTTACAGGACTTGAAAGCTGAATTAGCTGCGTATATGGAATCAAAATTGAATCAGGAAACTGATGAATATTCAAAAGGCGAGGAGAAGAAGAATACTCATAGTGATATACAAGAAGCAATTTCTTTGGCCAAAAAGAATCTTGATGAAGTGAAGCTAAACATTGAGAAAGCAACTGATGAAATAAATTTGTTAAAAGTTGCTGCCACGTCATTGAAGTTGCAGCTAGAGAGTGAAAAGTCGGAATTGGCCACCATTAGGCAGAGAGAAGGAATGGCATCGGTTACTGTTGCTTCTATTGAAGCTGAGCTTAATAGGACTAAGGCAGAGATTGCTCTGGTTCAGGTGAAGGAGAGAGAAGCGAGAGAGAAGATGGTGGAATTGCCGAAGCAGTTACAAAAGGCAGCTGAAATGGCAGATCAAGCCAAATCCCTTGCTCATGTTTCCTGGGAAGGGCTCCGGAAGGCAAATGAGGAAGCTGAGCAAGCTAAGGCCGGAGCAAGTACAGTGGAGAGTAGATTACTTGCGGCTCAAAAGGAGATAGAGGCTGCTAAGGCATCGGAAAAACTGGCGCGGGCAGCTATTAAAGCACTGCAAGAAAGCGAAGCGGCTCAAACTCTGACCAATGAGGATACGCCGTCCGGAGTAACACTTTCTTTAGAGGAGTACTACGAGCTGAGTAAGCAGGCCCATGAAGCAGAGGAGAAAGCGAATATGAGGGTGGCTGATGCCCTCGCCCAAATTGAGATAGCGAAGAGATCTGAGATGGGATGCTTGAGTAAGTTGGAAGAAGTTAATGCTGAGTTGGGTACTAAAAAGGAAGCACTGGAATTTGCTAGGCAGAAGGCTGAAAAGGCCAAGGAAGGGAAGCTGGGGGTAGAACAGGAATTGAGAAAGTGGAGGGCTGAGCATGAGCAACGACGAAAAGCTGGTGAAGCTATTCCTGGAGCAGTGTTGGCAAATAGGAGTCCAAGAGAAAGTTTTAAGGAGAGAAAAGAAACGGAGATCCCAAATAAGAGTGCACCAGTAAGCGTTGAGGATACACCAGATGCTGCCGGTGTAAGACCAAGCCCGAAAGTGTATGAGCCAAGCAACACTGAAACTGAGTCAACCCCTGGTGTGAAGGTTACCAGGAAAAAAAGGAGGTCTTTTTTCCCACGGATTTTCATGTTCTTGGGCCGAAAGAAATTGCAGTCCAAATCCCATTAGCAATTTCTTGCATTGACCAGAATCAGATTTCAAAAGTCAACTCAGCTTAATAATGCATTTTTATCAGATTCGGATATCAGTCTGACAAAGTTTACCGGTTGTACATATTTGGCTATTGTTTTTGTATCATACATAGGTTGGATTGTATTTTTGCTCAAGGTTTTTGTGTTTGGGGTGGGTGAGAGGTGGAGCTAATAAGTTGAACTGGTCTTTTGTTTGTAGGTGGAGCGAATGAGGTGAGATCTTGTAAAAGGTATATTTGCGACTTGGAATGTATGCTTGTCAATTTTTTATTCAGGTTCATACAAATCATATCTAATGAAAAGTATTTTCTAATTTTTTTTTTTGTGGTGTGGCTGGCTCTTG
Source organism: Pittosporum tobira (assembly GCA_032359685.1). Classification (NCBI taxonomy): domain Eukaryota; kingdom Viridiplantae; phylum Streptophyta; class Magnoliopsida; order Apiales; family Pittosporaceae; genus Pittosporum; species Pittosporum tobira. The sequence goes on from JAUMHB010050973.1 coordinate 49,976, forward strand.
AAAAATTGGAACTAATAATTTTCTGATTTTAGTCATGTGAATAGTGAAGACTTCGCAATTATACTGCAGCTTTTTCGTCAGCTCAGGAAATTTCCAATGGGATGTGATTTGCAGAGGGCAAGTTTGTTTTAGCCGCTCAAAATTTTTGTAAAACAGGATCTGCCAAGCGCCGGTATTACGATGTAGTATTTGATATAATATATTCATGCAGAGGCCATTTGGATTTCAGTTTCATGCAGAGAACGATTGCCGCGATTGATTAAAATTTGAAGAATTCATGTATTTGAAACATTGTATTTTAAGGTTTCACTTTAAAATTTTACAAGTAATATATAAATATATATTTTTTAAACTGAAGGAATATATAGATAAATAATATTTTGCATGCAACTCCGCTATAGTGTTTGATGCAGAATCTATCCATTTTAAGTGGTGCCGGCTACTTTTCATAGTTGATGCATCGATCTTCTGATACTCTTTGTAGGTAGGCATCACTTAAATTTTCATGCCCATCTAATAAATGGACGATCCCCAAAAGTCGGCTAAAAATTCATTTATAGTCATCAATCATAAATATCATAAATATGTATGTGCACAAATCGACAAATATCTCTCTATATTAAGAAAACAAATTTTTATGCACCCAAAAAAAAAAAAAAAAAACTTTTGATGATCAAGAATAATTATAGTTTCTGTTTTATTTCTACTAAAAAGTAGTATAAAATTATAACATTACTACCATGACGTTCAATTGAGCCAAAGAAAAGCTGAGAAGAGAAACTCTTGAATTTTACAGTCAAGAACCAGATCCTGCAAGAGTTTGAACGATAGTTTTATGCCATGGATTTGAAAGGTGCTCCAGAAGGTTGTCAATGGGGCCTACATGAGTCACTGAAGCTTGCACAATAATTCCCAACATCGCTACCATTGCCAGCCGTCCTATAATTAATTCAAGAAAAATTAACTAAGAAAATCAAAGGGATCAGATGTAGTGTCGCATAATATTCTAAAGCAACTTACAGTTTTTTGAACAACTTAATTTAAGTCAACTTATTTAATAAAGCCTCACCATTTTTAATCTCTTTCTGCTTCCATTCCTGAGCATCTTTTGCATCTTTAGCAAGGCCAAGAGGATTGAACAGAGGTCCACCTGGATATCTGTGACACATGACATGAAACAGTAACTTCACCCATTTTGTGCAAAGGTATTGTGATAATTTTACTATGTCTGCTCCACAAAAAAGTCATATTTAAAAATTTTGTAAACATATATTTTTCTCCTATATTTACCCCTAAACATAACGAGGAACAATCACTAAAATTAAGACTTCTATGGACCAAAAAATTGCAACCTTACGAATCATACCCTGGTTCTAAGCCTTCGAGTGCAGCTTCCAACCCGAAAAATGATCCCTCTTTGGCTTGAGATCCTGGAGTGCTGAAGTCCATATACCTTTTAGTCTCAACAAATCTGCATAAGCGTAGGAGATTAAAGAATTGGTAGTTGCAGATGTTATGTTGCAATGTTGCATTAATAATTTAATACTGTATTAAATTTGAGCACGAAAAATTTGTCAATTCATTTATCTGCAATGGTTTAACGGTTTTACCCCATCAAGAGTAATTGGATTATGAACAGGGTTCTAGTGCTGGCAAAACTAAATTTGGTGGCTCCGGCTTCGTACCACACTGGCAAACTGCTTATTCCTGTTACACGAAGTAACTGCAACAAGAAATGAGGTTATTAACTGAAATTCTAAAGTGTGATTTCTTTACCCTTATCTGACCGAATGCACCAAATTGTGCATAAACAAAAGGAAGATAAAACAAAAAGCAGAGGAATAAAATAAATTGACAGTAGTTTACATAAAAGAAAATTTATTATTTTTTTACTTTTTTTAAAAGAAAGAACTGAACTTACATCAGTGAGAAGAATTCCAGCAACTCCAGCCATAGCAAAGCGAGCATGAACCAATTCCGCTTGCACATACCACTTCAAGCTCTTGGGATCCTCCCCAAGCCCAAGGGGATCAAATCCGAAGTCTCCCGGGAGACTAATAATTTAAAAGAAGAAACAATTTCAACCAAATATTGTAACAGATGTGTAAAGCCAACTATGTGTGTGTGTATAAGTTTCCATTTTCTGGGGAAAATTAAAGAATTGAGAATCAGGGGCTCACGTTCCATCAAGATAAGGTGGAGGGTCAAGCCCAGGAAGCCATGTCGGGCGTTGCTGAGCTCGAATGGTGGTTCTAAAGTAGCCGCGAGCATGTCTTCCTCGAGGAGGCAAATAAGTTGCACCAAATGATGTTTTATGTATCTTCTTTCCAAGAAAAGAAGAGCAGGCCAGAACTTGGAGCCCATTTCTGACTGCAATGTCCATCTTGGCTTTATCAACAGCTCAATTTCAAATCTCTAACTGCAGGCGTTTTACAAACCACAAAAACGTCCAAGTTGCCAACTAAGCTCATGGACCCCACTTATCCCAATTTCTTTTGAGCCTTTGGATTAAATATGCATATATCTTTGACAAAATGGAGTTGTAGTGATCGGTTCCGTAAATTCAAGTGAACCGGTCGTCAAAAATATATTTTTTTATTTTCATTTATCTATTACATTATAATGGAGCAAAACATGATATAAATTTTAATAATATTTATTATACAATTTAAATTCGACAGTTCACTCCAAAACTCCTTTTATCTCGGGCTAGACAAATTCCCAATCCTGTCTTGATGTCTTGCTCGTTTTATTAATTAACTGCAAAAAAAAAAATATTTCAAAATAAAGCAAGCGTGAGCAACTAAATTCAGCAAGTACATTCCTAAAACAATACAATTCATTCATAATTAAACTTTTTCAAGAATAACTTCATTTCAATATATAATCAACATTTAAATCGTGCTTAACGTCATGCAAAATTTAAGTATGTTTTACCTTTTCACCTTACCGTTGTG